>JBBPOF010000580.1:0-20679 GCA_038091315.1 Porphyrellus cyaneotinctus | reverse complement strand
CCAAAAATTTATTATTTTGCCTACCAATGGTGTACAAAGAGTTATCTAATCACCCCCCCCCCCCCATCTTGCGCTAGCCTCTGTTGTTCTGCTTCCTCAGCTGCTTCCTTTTCCTCTGCTTCAACAACCTCGATGTCCAGGGGAAATGTTAGGATTGCAGCGACTCCCGTAAGTTGATTTAGCTCTGCAGAAAGGTTAGACGTTGTCGTCTGCACTGGCACTGCACTCACGTTGACCCGATTCGTGCATGCTCGAGAAGATTACCACTTCCGCCCCCTTTTTCTGCACGCTTTCCACCAGTGTCACATACCGCTTCCTCGTCTTTGGATCACTCGCACTGTAGACGCCTCTTTATCTCGACCACCTTGGGGAGAAGAAAATGGATCCATACCGGAAAAGTCCATCAGAAATCAGGAGCGTACCAACAGCTCCCCGATCTGCAGCCAAAATGACATGCTCTGGCCCGTACCACGCACGCATCTCATCTGATCCAAGCATTTTGAAAAACCTATAGCTCTTGAGAACTCCCGTCCTAACCAATCGCAAAGGAGGGCAGTTCACCTGTCTAGGACAATACCCTCGCGGGCAAACTTCGTCTCCTTCAATTGTGCCACAATCTACGGTATGGAAGTAAGGCACTAATGGCTTGCAACCAGGAAGGAAGTATACCTCGGGACTCTTCAAGACCTCCACCAAACTGTGGACATGTGCACTATTGATATGAACCCTGAGTCCCTTCTCCCGCAGCGACTTCGATAATAACTTGTCATTTCGCCGCCCGGCTTCGTTTATCATCGTGGAATAAATGGCATCTCTGATCCAACCAGGACTGGCGAAGACGATTGCGCGTAAATTCGGGTTGGCGAAAGGTATGTGCCGGGCGAACGCATCGTAAACCATTGTGTAAAATTTTGTCATCGCCTTGTCATGCTGCGATGTTCCGGATGCGGATGCTTTGCGCGGTATAGGTACAGAGAGTCGGTGTGTTATGACGGTGAGATGCTGGGACAATAGGCAAAACGCAGCAGTTCCTTCACCGAGGACAACTGCACCAACCTCTGCCCCACGTCCAGGTAGACAGGACTCTTCGACGCGGGAGAGAGCTATGCTATCCCATCCCTCGAACTTTTCGATTCGGACGTTGCGATTCGGCTCGATGTCAAGAGTGTGAAAAGCCCCCATTCTGACATGTTCGTTTTCTGATGTCACTCGGCCAGATATGTGGAGCGCAGCGGTAGTTGGGGGCGGAGCATAAGATGAAGGACTTCCCGGAGATACTTGATCCATCGTAGATGATTGGGCGCCAGAGGAAGAGTACTCCACTTTGGAGACTCGGAGTGTGAGGTGAAGCCTAATCCGATGGGATTCGGTAGAACCAGTCGCTGATACATTCTGTACTCGTCTACAATCATCATTCACGTCTCGCGGCGAGGAGGTTCAGCGTGAATCCGTACCGAATAGCAGGGGCTCTGACCAAATCATCTTGTTGTATGAGATTGTAAAGATGCCACATATCTTCGTCATCTTCTGGACGAAGGGTGACATGACCCTGTCTTCTTGAGCCACACGGTTGAATACAAGATGGCGAACTTACTGTGCCGCTTTTGTCAATGTACTTTCCGATGAGCTTCATGATGATGGAAGGACCAGAGCAACGACCTCAACTCCTTGCTCGATTAGGAAATTGGCATTACAACTACAAGTAACTATGTATGTCTTCCTCGTTGAGAAGGAACGACGACAAATCATTAATCATCCATGTCAAAGTCATCATCATCCTCATTTCCCTTTCTGAGGTTCTCCTTGGCTGACTTACGATGATTGACAGAGTACGTGAGATTGAACGAGTTCTCCACCTTTTGCAGAACGCCTAGCCCAGGATGTGTGTCAATAAAAGGCATGCGACATAGCTAGCCAAACGGATTCACCACTTTGTGAAAGCCTGAGTTCGAGGACAGCGGTTTCAAACACGTCATTATTCCCAAGCTCTTCGAATCCAATGAGGCTTGAAGAACGTAAGAATGGAAAGATCTGCATGACGGGTCGAAACTCACCGATCCTTCGAAATATTGTCCACAAAGCACATCACACACGGAAGGACCTTGATGGACAATCGCTCAACCAACCACGGTACGTTTTCCACGAACACGCGAATGAACCGTGTGGCAAAGTATTTCGGTGCCAATTTCTACCAGGAGTATTGTCAGTGAGTACAAGACGAATCTCGTCGTGCGGCTTACAGCGAGATGTCGGTCCATGATCTCACATCTTCGAAAGTTGGTGTGGTAGAAATGTATAACGCAGCGGGGCTCATCGCTAGTGGCGCATCAGGTCCTCGTGACGAGGCTTCCATTGCTTTCCGGGAGACGTCACTTACGCACTTATCCGTATGACCTCTTTCTCGTTGGTGATCTCAGTATAAGAGCCATGAGCTTTCTGGTGCATCTCTCTCAGCTTGTTCGTCCTGACGGATATCCGTTAGTTCCCACCTGGTACCATGAAGGTTGAATTTGGTACACACTGTTGTCTGAGCTGTTCAAGACCATGCTCCCTGCACGCAGCTGAATCGTTGTTCTCGATTTCTGCCTCCAGTTCTGCGAAGATGGCGTCGTCGTCGTCTTCTGTCTCCTCTCGCGAACGGTTCGATTCGACCACACGCGATGCCAAAGAGGTGATTTTTGGGTCCATGGTTGCCGGAAATCTGGCTTCTCAAGCCAAACGAGACTGGCAGAACACCATCCATATTGCCTCTTTAGGAAACTCATAATGCTCGACAGTGCTCCCTTAATAGTTGTACGTTCACACCACACCCGGTTTCTGGTACCTTTTAATCGCCCTCTCTCTGGTCTCCACATGTACAACAATAGGTCTTGGATATCCCAGCTTATCCGCGACATTTGCAGGGGGGTTGTGAAGTTCTGTTTCGTGGGGTAAGTGCTACCATGTTTTCTGAGATAGGAAAATTCGCTACCTGGCCCTCGCAGATTTTTTAGTTCAGGGACATACGTCCGGATGTAATCACCCGTCGGATCTGCCTTTGAGCTTTGCACGTATGGGTTGAAGATGCGGAAATAAGGTGCAGGATCAACGCCAGTAGATGCGCTCCATTGCCATCCGCCATTATTACTGGCCAGGTCCCCGTCTATCAATTGTTCCATGAAGTACTTTTCGCGAAGTCAGCGAATGACACGTGGTGAAAGAGGACGGGAAGGGAAGCCGTACTTGTTCTCCCAGGTGCCAGTCTAGCAGCAGATCCTTGGTCAGGAACATCGCGGCGATCATTCGCATTCGGTTGTGCATCCAACCTGAAGAACATGTAAGATACATCGACAAGCGTCAAGCTGTTAGCGCAAGTTACCCATTGTGTTCATTTGCCGCATGGCTGCGTCGACGATAGGAACTCCGGTCTTTCCTTGCTTCCATGCAGCAAGATGTTCTTCATTGACTTCCCACCGTATATTCGCTAATTTCTCTTGGTATGGTCGCCCCATCGAGACCCGAGGAAAGTTCGCTAATACGTTCGTGTAAAAGTCTCGCCAAGCTGAATAATACATGACAAACTTCTCGGTATTGTAAAATCGTACGTACCAAGCTCCTGTACCCAGCGGCCGATTCCTGTGGTTCGCCCAGCTTCCACCTTCTTCAGTCCAGCTAGAGACATCGTCGCACGGATACATTCCCGTAGCGATATGACTCCCGCAGATAGATATGGACTGAGTCTGGAAGTCGTGTCTTTATCGCCGTTGTCTCTCTGTTCTGCATACATCAAGATGCGACTGCGTTTATCGGATCTTTCAGCGCTATCTGCTAACGGGTCTGCGTTACCTAGCTGTGACGTCCTTGCCTTTGTATTAAGGAATCGTGAAAGTATCTGGACGTCACGGGCGAGAGTCAGCTTTGGTAGGGGCATGCGAGTCAGCTCCAACCTCTCGAGCGGCGGCCGATCCTGCTGGCCAGACATTGACCATTGTTTCTCTGTCGGCATGATCTAACTCAAACCCTTCCACAGAGTAAGGCACTGGTGTGTTGAACAGTGCGACAAAGGTCGAGTCTTGGCGGATAGAACTCGGATTCGCATTGGGCAGGGGTGCCTCTTCAAGGTATGTATTGATATTCTCGTTGAGCTTTCCAATCCAGGTTCTTTGGTAAGGGGAGTAAACCTGCGGGATATGAGATGAATATGTTGGCGTGGCGAGACAGATGCACTCCTACCGCATGAGCTTTCCCGTCTCTTGTTTTGATGACGCCAGGCTCGATGATACACCTGTCGTGGAAGTAATGCGGGCGAACCCCCCTCTCCTTCGACAGAGCAAGGACTTTCAGGTCACGTCTGAGCTCGTCTACTTCGTATTCCATGTTGGCAAACAACCTGGTACACTGGAAAGACTCGAGAAGCGAAATGACTTTCGAAGGAATCGTACGCCGCGGAGTGTGTGCAATCGTGAGTAGAGGAATATCAAGTTCAGCGAGCGACCCCTACAACCCATGAGCAAGCTTAAAACCGCGATGGTCCAAACTAAACTATACCTTGATCTCTGACAAATTGCGAAGTACAAAGTCAATTCTCCGCATACTCCTATCATGAGCAATATAATCTTGGGGGGAAAGCAAGAAGAGCACTATGAGTGGAATCTTGTCCTGGACAGCTTGTTTAGACGCGGCCGCAAGTGCTCTGTTGTCCACGACTGCCAGTACTATTTCGGTAACAACCTCGCATCCCATGATGAACCAACTTACTGCGCAAGTCGCCCATTCGCATCCAATATACGATTGATTTCCCGGGCCGTGGGTTTTGGACCACATTGTGTAATTCGGTGAGTAACCGCAGGAAAGGGGGGTTGGCTTGGACCGCCGCTGCGTTCTCTGCCGCGGCGATCTTTTTGGGCGTGAAGGAGTGAGTAGTCCGTCCCCTCTTTGACACGCTAGCTGGACTGGGAGTGCGAGATCTCTTTGACATGGTGGAATGAAAGGAAGGAAATCGACTGCATGTGCTAATAGGGGAACACGTGAGATGACTCACATAACCAAGTCAATTGACTTGGCAAGCTGGCTGACATGTGAGGAGAAATACATTGCAGGTGTGTTCACAGCCACTACCCTTTACGGCATGGAAGAGCCGCCTTAGGTCCTTGCCACGACCACACGCAGCGGTTGTCGTCCTACCAGGCTCAACCATACCAATTCTCCGTCTTGCCTGGTCATGGACTTGCCCACATCCAGAGAGATAGAACTCGAGATTGCTCTTAGAAAACGAGATGCCCAAGTTGCGGAACTCACGGTGAGACCAACAGCCACTCGAGAGCGCCCGTTCTCTCCTCCGTCTGTTGACCTCTTTCCTAACCCCTTTAGACTGAGATTTCGCGACTTCGCCAATATCTGGTTGTACAACCCCAACCTTCCTCGTCAGATCCCATTACGTTACCCCCTACATGGGTGTCTGTGCTATTACCGCATGTCAACAAGGCAGCTTCCGGTTCTTCATCCTCAAGCACAGTCAATGCTGCGTTGACCCATCGCGTACGCTTGCTCCAGGAGGAAAACGACGAGTTGTACGACCTGCTGAAACACGGTGAAACTGGGAAATTGAAGGAAGAGGTCCGAGGACTCCGACGTGTCGTGGATAGACTAGAGAGTGCACTCCGAGGTGATCTATTCTCGCACTGATGCACGCTTGTGTTAACCCCACGCCTTTGTTAGAGTCCCACCAAGTCATCACATCCCTCTCGTAAGCTACGCCTATCATCCAGTCTTTGCATACATTCACCTTCCGGATCCTAGCACTGAATTGGATAAGTCGTATCAGAGCTTCCAATCTTCTCTACGTCAGAAACAGATCAATTCGCAAGTACACCATCCGTCGCTTCGTGACTCATACCACTCCGTGCCGTATCCGCCGGTCACCAATGGATTATCCAAGCCACCTCCCACAGGGCCCAGAGCACACAAGAAACCACGGCTCTCCGATGCCAAGGTGTCGCCAGCTCAGTCGAATGTATCCCTTCCCCCATCGAAAACACATGCCTCGGTCAAACATGAGTTATCTCATTCACCTCGCATCTCTCCATCCGAGATTCGCCCCAAGAGCAATACAAAGATGGATGTCGACGAAGATTCACGTACTCGGCCGCGTTCTCCGCAAGAGAGAGATCATCCACGTCAACGCGAAAAGGAACGTGCTCGAGACCGAGAACGGGATCGAGAGCGTGACCGAGACCGAGACCGAGACCGAGACCGGTTCTCGCGGCGAAATGGCGCGGGGGGTGGAACGGGGCGCAGGAATCGTGGGTTCAATCATCCATACGCGGGTGGAGATCGGACGTTGGCAGAAAGAATGGGACTCTGAGAGTGTCTTACTTTTCTCACCTTTACAATCTGGGATGGGACGCTGGCCTCACATAGTGTATTTGGTACGAGTAGAATTCACCGCACTGACTTTGTTGTATCATTAGCTGACGCACTCTGTTCCAGCCCTGTATCCGTAACCCGCCCAAGGTTATTTTGGGCTCTACGATTATACGATACATATTTATGGGATACCCGTGCCGTACTTGAGCGCCACTTTGACGACTTACGGTCGCCACGGATTCTCATAACAGGCTATTCAGTGACGCCAGAAGCACCGATTACACCGTGGTTGTTACATTGAAACTATTACCAAGGTTGAGGCGCCGTGCTGTACGACAGGCCGAGTACATGGATCTGAATTATAACAGGTTTAGAGCACAGGTAAAGGGGAGAGTAGTCCGTTGCAAGTATGCATAGCAGAATTAGGGAAGATGAGGCTGATAGTACGGTGAGTCGAACGAAGGAATGCAAGAAATGATTGTACAGGATATAGATGTACCAAGGGAAATGAGTGACGAACGTGAACAGTGGAGTGAGGGGATGACCATGAGTACAGAGTAGCAAAACACGGGACTCGGTGGGGAGATGATACAGATGTCCAGGGCGCAGAGCGCGGAGGATGGTTAAGCCTGGGATCGTCCCTTTGGAATTTGCACGGCAAGGAATTACATGCAGGTAAGCGGGGTCCCAGGGTGTGATTCGCAGCGCAAGTTCGCGAAGTCCCTGGGTGGGTGATCGAGATAGATATCCAAGCGAGGCGCGCAATTTGGAATGGACGACCTGACGAACGAGTGGCTTGTATTGAGGATAAAGGCCGGGATAGGGGGAACAGGGGGAGGCGGGGAGCAGATCGCCGGGCTGGGTGGTGGAGAACGGCAGCGAGAAGGGAGATGAGAGACGGTGCGCTTTATTGTGTGAGGGGGAGATGGGCGACGCGCGCTGTCTACGCGAGGACGGGGAGTCGGGGATGGATGAGAGACACGACGTGGGCAAGGGAGGGGGACGGGAACGAGGACGGGTGATGGCAAAGGGGGAGGCGGGGAGGGACAAGACATGGTTAGGAAGGGGTTGATCCGGAATGTATTTTATAGCCGAGATCGTGAATGTGGCGGTGTAGTGTCTCTCTTTCCCGTCCAGATGACGATGTCCATGTCAGCCCTACCCCATCGACTTCGTGGCGGGTCCACGCTCGTCTCTCCATCTCTCTTTCTTCCAATACCATCATGTTGCTCTCGTTCGTTACACTCATCGTCGCTCTCTTTCCCCTCCTTTCCTTTCCCTTTCCTTCGTCCCACTCTCACTCCTTCCATCGCAGATCTACAGACCGCCCACGCATCATGACCTATTATCCGGACTGGGCTCCCCCAGCGTCTATCGATTATGCCTTGTTCGACGTGCTTCTCTTCGCTTTCGCTCTCCCCGACCAGAACTACCAGCTGAGTTGGGACACCGATCAGGCCCCTGCCTTGCTCGCAAACATCGTTCCCGAGGCACATGCTAAATCGACCAAGGTCATGCTTAGCATCGGTGGCTGGACAGGAAGCAGGCCAGTCCCAGTCCATCCGTCCTTGCGATCATCACCCTCTCACTCCTCCACCAGGTACTTCTCAAACGCAATCGCGACCGCCGAGAACAGGGAAGTTTTCACCAACAACATCCTCGACACGTACAGGCGCTACGATCTCGACGGCATCGACATTGATTGGGAGTACCCAGGTCAAATCGCTCAGCCAGGAAATACCGAAAGCTCCTCCGACGCCGCTAACATGCTCCAGTTCTTCAAAGTCCTTCAACAGAAGCTTCCTCCAGGTGCACTCATATCTGCTGCAGTGCAGGACTCCACCTTCGTCGGCCCAGACGGTCACCCACTCAAGGACGTATCCGCTTTCTCTCATTTTGTCGACTGGATCACCCTCATGAACTATGATACCTATGGAAGTAGGTCCTCGTCTTTCTCTCTTCCATTCCCTCTCACCGCCATCGCTCTAGCGCGTCAACCACCCGGGCCGAATGCTCCGCTAGCCGATGCTTGCGGCAACTCCTCCCAGCCCTCCCAGAATGCCGTCGGTGGTTACAATGCCTGGACTTCCGCCGGCTTTCCTCCCTCAAAGATCGTCCTCGGTGTTCCCGCTTACGGCTACATCGTCGCGTCCAACGCCAGAAGGCTTTCCTCGCGCTCCTCTTTCCGTGCTTATTCCGAAGACGGTAGCGGCCAGATCCCGTTCCAATCACTCATTAATCAGGGCATTCTCACACAGTACCCGGATGGATCCTTCCGCGCAGTTGAATCGTCTGGTTTCATCCGCGAATGGGACGAATGTTCCGCAACCCCTTATCTTCACTCCAACTCGGCTCAACAAGTAATATCATACGATGACGTCGAATCCATCGGCATAAAGGCAGCCTGGGTCAGGAAAATGAACATGGGCGGTGTCAACTTGTTCGACGTCCATGGAGACACCTCCCAACATCATCTCACTCGTGCCTTGCGTGACAACCTCTTCTCGCAGTCGACGGGTTCTTCGGACGCTTTACCCTCCTCGAGCACAGCGGCGTTCACGGTATATACGTTTACGAGCGCGATATCCCTATCTACGAGCACAGCGTCTTCGTCATCAAACGCTAACCCTGTCTCGTTGAGCCCATCTCAGCACAGCACAGCTCCAATCTCTGTGATTCTCCCCGATGGCATCGTAATCACCCCTCACAGCAACTGACGCGTTTGGATCGTCCGAACTCCTTGGAACATGTGCTCCGCTCCCGTCGTCTTTTGGTCCTTGTGATTACGTTTGTACAAATCAAGTAGGAAGTCCTGTCATGCAATTAATCTATATGAATCAATGTTCAGTGCCAGTGCTGTCATGAGAAACTGGTTTGAATGGAATACTGTGCCTTGCAGCCCTGAGACGCGCGTAAGACGAAAAATGGCAGTGAATTATTTCAGCGGACGACGGCTTCAGTTATTCAAGTGACCGAGTGGTGAGGAATGCATCCGATGATCTATTTTGGCCACTCCTGTCGGATCATCTTATTCCCAGCCAACTGGGCGTCCGAAAGGATCATAATGCCAGTGGGCGCCATCATCGTGGACGGAATCGGGCGACACACGACCGACGGTGATGCGTGACGGCGCGGTATCGCGATATACCGTCTGCCTTCATACACGACGGATGCCGCATCAATATTCAAGGCTGACCCCAATTAGTGGGGTAAAGACGAAACTAAACCTAAACTTTGGTGCACGTTTTGTACACCATTGTTTCCCGGATTCGAAGTCACCACCAGATGCGAAGTTGCATCCACGGCTCATAAGTCTATATATTTTAATAATGAGACACCTGGAGGACCTACTAATCTACAACTTACAAGTATAGGCTTAGCGAGCCAAAGGTCAACCTTTTTGGTTCCCAATTTAGGTTAGGCCAGGTTCTTTGCTTATTTTTGGTTATGGTCCACCAATCAGAATCCTCAACTTGGTCATTGGAAAAGCGTCAAGCGATAATGTTACGAAAAACTTACAAGTGGCGCGGGACGTGATTGGCTGGGGCTGATGCACGTGACTCGGGGTTTCGGGGTTTCCCGCCGTCCTTCCGTTTTCGGCGAGGACGAGGGCGGTCGGCAGGATGGGACCGTGGTGCGCTGTTTCGCGGCACCGGTACAGAAAAAAAAAAAAAAAAGAGGCGGAAGCGAAGACATACCATGGGCAAAGGCGAGGAGAGAAAACGGAGTGGAACGAACGAGTCGTTGCAGCGGGGCGTGTGCATCGAGGTGTAAAGTGCGTGTAAAGTGGAAACGAACGCCGCCGATTGGCTGGCGCCGTAAAGTGTTGTAAGTCTTGCGTGTGATTGGCTGCGCGACTCGGCTCTGAATATTGAATAATTGAATATTGAATACGCCCCCTCGGGACGTTCCGGGCCTTCCAGCACATAAACGCAGGGTGCGCGACGTTCCCTCGTTCCTCAGGTTTGCTCGCTCTGGGTCGTTCCTGTTCGAACCTTCACACTCACTCGAATTTCCCTTCCGAATTTCCGTGCTTCACGCACTTTTTTTTCTTGTTCCGGGCGCACGCTGACGCACGTCGACGTGCTCGTAGCACGGCCGGCATGCCGGTCGGACGCTCGCACTCGCGCTCACACTTTGACCACGGCACAGGGGCGGACTTGCCGTTCGTGGCAGCCGAGATGCGATCCGGGATTCCCCGACCTGACCTCACTTACAAGACGTATACGGCACAGCATTGTAAGTTTTCTTGATTATCATGACTTCTCTGCGTTGCAGATATAGGACATACATAGTCCAATTTTATAGAGAACACCTTCGAAACAATTAAAACCGTGCTGAAATTTATCAAGGAAGGGTATTTGTTTAATTCGACAGCATCGCCTAATTATGTAATTATTCTGTGTTACATTGGTTATTTGCGTTTATGTAAATAAAACAAACAAAACCAAGCAAACAATTGTACCATGCATCCTTCTTTCATCGTCCTTGTTCCCCGAGATGTAACTAGCTCATATGATATAGATCAGGCAAGTGTTGTTTTCCCTTAATTTTCTTTGCATTTGCGGTGGTGATGACTTTTTCATTCACACTGTATGAACGCACTCGTCTCTGACTTGTGTTTTGTGAGTTTTTTTCTACAACGGTAGCTGAACCGTTCCTACGTTCGAAACCTGAAATTCCTCATATTTACTAACATGAATCACTCAGTGCGATCATGTAGGATACAAAATATGTTCATGCACCCGTCATGACACGTCAAATATCACTCTTTCTGGCTCGTAAATAGGCACATAGGTAACACTGATTGAAATAATTCCGCCAAGTCGGAATCACTTGCATACAATATATGTCAAACATTGACTGTTGTCCTGTCGTCTTCCAAATCGAAGGCATCCTTAGGAACTTGGCCTTGAATTGGTGTCAGGGCTCCTTTCAAGATGTAAAGATAAGGTGCAGATTTGACGGGTGGCGGAAACGATTGATATCCGACCAGCAAGTTGCAGCGTGGACACGAAAACCTGTATTGCCTTTCATGACCGCCCGACCTATAAGAGACAAATAGTCCCTGCAGTCATAGCCCCTCACGTCATGGGGGTGTGACTTTCGTACCTTTCAACGAGCACAGGCTCGACAGGGTTGGCATTCAGTTTAAACACCACCGCTTTCATGTTGCCACTATCCTGGGAACGTATGATAACAGCCCCATCCGTTTGACGCTTTGGGAGCTCTGCAAGGCTGTTTTCGCTGACAAGCTGCAAAAAAGAATCGGGATACCATGGCGGAGAACGCAGAGCGAAGGTGAATGGACCTACAATGAATTCTCCGCAGATGCAATCTGTGGGGTCAACGCGGATGAACGGAGGTAACTCGACCTGAGAAAGGGACTGATGACTCACAATATACCCTGAGAGCTGCTGCCGCTGACGCCGTGGGCTGGGCTGTGATCGGGTTCACGTCGCAACAATTTGTACACGGTCAAATCGGAAGAGAAAGAACTCACCATCCGTGGATGAGGAAACGGCTGAGCGGGAAACAACCTTGGGCATAACGGCGGTGAAGTGAGGTCAATATAGCGATGCATTAGCTATCAATATAAGTCACATGATCCATGCGGCCAACTCGGGAACCTTACACTGACAGGTCCAATTGTCTTGACAGTTTCATTATTCACCCTCACGCATCTTCGCCTCCCCCCATCCATGGCGGAGAAAGATGCCACAGCGAGACTCCGAAGAGCGGTCAAAGGCGGGTACTCTCATACTTGTTGCCACTACTCCTCATTGCTCCACAGAGAACAATCTCTTCCTGGTCAAGAGACTCATACAAAGAACGGATATGCGGAATCCTGACCCTGGCGCGAAGCGGTACACATCGCTGGCGTGGGCCGCTGTTCTTGGTCATGAAGAAACGTTCGAGTTTCTTCTCACCGCTGGCCACGACGATGAAGAACTCAGCAGAGTAGGTATTCCGTGTACTGTCCACCCTTCGGTTCCCGGTTTACACCCAGACGACCAGGATGCAGAGAGTAACACGATTCTCATGCTTCTCGCTGATTTCAGACCACCACCATCGAATCCGTACGCACCCGGTCCATCTCAAGTTGACAAGATGGGCGCTGCACTGCGCATGGCCCGGCTGTACTATGACCGCTATCCATGGATTCTCGATTGGTCCAATTCACAAGGGAAAACTGCACTTCACATGGCAGCCCTAAAAGGCAATGAGGAACTCGTTCGTGTCCGTGTTCTGAACTTCTCAGTTTTCGCGCGTTATTTTCTTATTACACCGCGTTATTAGATGCTGTGTGATTTGGGTGTTGATTTTGACTTGGCTGACAATAAGGGCAACACCCCTCTTCACTAGTGAGTTTCATTTTCTGTTATTTGTTCTCTGGGTGGGACCAAGCCAATGTTGTATCATTAGTTCCAGCTCCTGGGGTCACATACCGGTATGGGTGTAAGTTCACGTTTGATCCGCGTTTCACTGATCACAGAACTCAGATCGTCCAACTGTTGATTGAGCGGGGTTGTCAGTTTGCCGCGCGTAACAATGATGGGTTCACCGCCTCTGACTACGCTTACTCGTGAGTGACCATCCTACCCAGGCCGAAGTGCCCCAACGGTCGTTTGCAGGTTTAGCACGAGAGACACATTACAGGATTCAGCACGTTTGCAGTATGAGAACAACAAAAAATCTCGCCGCATGGTCTTTGCTCAAGCCGCTGCCAGAGGGTGTGAATGGGGCGGCGGGCTGGTGATAGACCCGACTGTTCATCTGCCTGTCAAGTCAAAAGACATCGAAAGTGTTACTGCGCGTATGCGAAGTGGTTCTGGTGGGAGTCGCACAACAGCGACTTCGGACAGCGGCGATGTTGATAGTACTGGACTCACGCCTAACGTGGCCACGAGCCTATCCTCACTATCTTCTTCTGCATCCCATTATCCTAGACAACCACCTCAATTTTTGCATTCGCCACCACAGAGACCGGACAATAGTTTATCTGCAAGTAGTAATGGTACTTTCTCCGTACCTTCTCCTGACCCTTCGCAGTCACTGTCTCTAAATCCTCCGCTTCAAACTTCGTTATCTCCCATTGTAAATCGCATGCGAGAACGGGATGCCGATGAAATGGAGAAGTACATGAGACGGAACCGAAGTGGCAGCGCAGGAACGTCCTCAACAGATAACAAGTCGCAAGCTGGGCCGACCCTCGGTTTGGTGGGATCTTCAGCCAGCGGAGACGAACTTGATAGCATCTCCTCGCTGGCAATCACGGGTGCGACGGCTCCCCGAAAGCTTCTGCGACCCTCTTTTTCCGCCGCTCAATTGCGTACTTCACCTTCACCTGTTCCTGTCCCCTCGCAACCAGGCCAAAACGACGCATCTCGGAATAGAGCCGGAACGAATCCCACTAGCGTACGCCCTGGGCAATCCTCTCTTTCTCCAACTCCTATGGTCTCCACGGCATCTTCTTCTGACAGTCCCCGTTACGAGGAGAAGCTAGTGGAAGAGCCGGAGGTATACACTGGACCATCCACACGATATGCACACTTCCCAGAACCGCCAAGAAAGAGCAACCGCAGTGCCTCGTCATCAGCTGCGGCTGCAATCACGCGCCGTCTACCCTTTCATCTTCTGTCGAAACCTACTCCGCCTCCGCCTCCTGAGCAGGGGCACGGTGGTCATCGAAGGGGTTCCTCGACGACGTCGATTCGGGGTTGAGCGCTTGAGCCATGACGAGATTTTCCACATGTTGTACTTTCCTGTAGTCATCAGCTGTGTGCGAAGGACTTGTTGTCGGATTAGCTGTTACATACATACATAGCTGTAACACAACTTGAACGCATGTGTCGGGTCGGACAATGCCGATTATGGTAGGGATATTGTTCGCTTCAAAAGGGTCGCTCGTTCGTTGCAGTCGAGTTCATGTTCCCAAACTAGTTCTATCCCCGACACTTCCTTCGTCTCCCCCGCCCCACCGCCTAGCTCCATGGCTATCCCGTACGACGTTGATGTGGACGCCGATCCCGACCCGACATCCCAAATTGCATGGCCTGCTGCACGCCATAGGCAACGCACAACATCCGGCCTCCACCTTGCACAGGGTTCCGAGCCCTCCAGCGAGACAGCAGTATCGTACCGTAGCACGGTCAACACAGGGAAGCAATCAACAGTTCCAGCCGAACACCCCCGCCACCTGTTGAGCACATGGAACCTCGTAACACTCAGCATATCTATGGCTGGAGCGCAAATCGCATGGACAGTAGAACTTGGGTAAGTGCGACGTTGAACATGTGTGAAAAGGATGTCAATGACGCCCGCATGTGTAGATATGGCACGCCGTTCCTACTGTCTCTTGGCATATCTGAGCAAGTGACAAGTCTGGTCTGGCTCGCTGGTCCCATCAGCGGATTGATTGCTCAGCCTCTCATAGGTGTGTTAGCCCTTTTGCGTGGATGTCGCGAGACGTTAATCTCTGTGACAGGTGCAATTTCTGATTCATCACATTCCAAGTACAGGCGGAGGTACTGGGTCATTCTTTCGACCGTGGCCCTCGTATTCTCTACAGCCGCGCTTGCATACTGTCAGAGCGCCGCCGCATTCTTCGTCGACATGTTTGGGGGAGGTGCTGGTGACTGGGATCCTGAACGGCAGAAGCAAGTATGTTCGTTGATCGTCGAAAGATATACATATACCAATATTACATTTACAGGTTGTAAGCGTCGCAATTGGCATCGCCGTCTTCGCGTTCTATGTTCTTGATTTTGCGCTCAATGCCTTGCAAGCATCCCTACGCAACCTTCTTTTGGATATCACTCCCCCTGAGCAACTCAACGCTGGAAATGCATGGCATAGTCGTATGAGCCAAGCAGGCAACATCATTGGATATGGTTTTGGTGCGTGTATATTCTGTCATGTAAGATGTCGCGTGCTCAACGCGTTGCTCATAGGGTTTTTACCGCTTGCGAAGTTTCCTTTTTTGGATTTCTTGGGTGGTGACCAGTTTCGCAAGTTTTGTGTAATTAGCATCATTCTGCTCGTCATTACTGTCTGGATCACGTGTTTCTTCCACGAAGAGAAGGAGACCGCTGGCGGAAGGAAAGAAAGGTAGGATCCTCCCCCGCTTTCCCTTTGCACAAGTTGATCTTCCGGTAAGGCACAATCAACTTTACGATGTGTTGGAGAACATATATTCAGCTATCATTACAATTCCTAAACCCATCAGGAGGGTTTGTTTTGTGCAACTCTTTGCTTTCATGGGCTGGTACGTCACCCTTGTGGATATTTTGCCATACACCGTCTTACATGACGTCCGCACAGGTTCCCCTTCCTCTTCTACTCCACTACCTACGTTGGACAAGTCATGGCTTACCAGCTGGGTGAAGAGCCCGATCTTGACTTAGCCACACGGACTGGCGAATTTGCAATGCTTCTTTACAGTATCGGTGTGTTTCGTGTTGCCTATCTTTGCTGCAGTTTGGGTAAAACAACTCCACCGACAGTGGCTGTTATTGCGGGTGTTGTCCTTCCTTATCTCGCACGCCGCGATCCCCGTCTACTTCCCGAAGGGGGCGACGACCAACAAACACACATCCAGCGCCTCCGCCTTTACCTTCACCAGTTGCGTGAAGAAGCTCTCGTTTCAGGGAAGTCAGTCCAGCTCCCTCGAAGACCGGTCCTCCTTAGAGACATTTGGATGGGTGCTATGGTGCTTTTCACGATATTGATGCTCTCCTCTTTTTTCATATCGACGGTCCCCGGAGCGGTCGTTATGATTAGTCTCGTCGGAATCTGCTGGAGTGTAACTTGCTGGGTACCTTTTGCTATCATCATGGAGGCGCGTATTCCTTTCGTTTTGTTGGATGCTTTGAACTTTGAATAATGACTGCGTTCAACAGTTCCTCAAGGAGATAACCGAATACCCGGTGACGACAGACACCCCGCATCCGGCACATCGCTCTGTTAATGAACGTGATCCCCTCATGCAACACGATTTTGAAGGGAGGGTGGCCGGCACTACCGCTGGTGAGTCATCGAATGGGGGAGAAACAAAACCTTTGGCGGGGGGAACGATACTTGGAATCCACAACCTGGCGATCGTGATGCCACAGTTCATTGTATGTTGTCCTTGTTTCTCTCGTCAGCGCTCATCCAATTCTATGTGCACTACAGATCGCTATTGTAGCGAGCATCATCTTCCGCGTTGTCGATGAAACCGCATCTGCCAAGCCACTTCCTACTCCTCACCCCGGAGAAGTCTTATCGGGTCTTGTATCAGACGGCCTTGGCGATCATGCGACTTACTATGGCAAGAATGGTGTAGCTTGGGTTCTTCGGTTTGGCGGGGTCTGTGCACTTTTTGGCGCCGCATTTGCAAGAATGGTACCACCCACGAAGGCAGAGGAGGAGACTCGTGACGCATTTAGGCTTTTGAAGGCGTTGAAAGAGGAAGAGGAGGAACCTTGATTTTAGAGTACATTTGGGACACGCTGAACACCAGTTGTCGAATAGTACATGCTTGCATTTTTCACCAACTTCCCTGTCGCATTACAATATTTCCCTAGTCTTTGGCCTTCGCTGTCGCTTGGCCTTTATCACCCATCTGTATAATATAGGGAGTCTAGTTGTCGTTCTGTGTTGTCGGTATTATGTCCAAAGCCCTGCTAAACGGCCATCAGGGTGACTGCCCAATCCCATCCACCTCCTGCCCTCGAAGCAATATAATGAGAGGGTACAATTGTCAGCGCTGGCATATTATTCCTGAACATGGCTTCAAGGAGAGGGGCGACGCCTGTATTCCAGAAAACGATCTTAGCACGCGTTACAGATGACACACGCATTTGACATACATCTTCGGCTGGTGCTTGACTGATGGCCCACAAATGCTTTCGCAGCCAGGGTACGCTCCAAAAAGGGTGCGAAGTCCTGGATGGCCTTCATTTGAACTGCTGCTTGTGCGACGAGCGTATCTTGCAGGTTAGGCATATCAAAATACCGAACGAAGAGGGCGGCACAGGCTTCGGAAGAGGGCGGAAACCCCGATATTTCATAATGGACTTGAATTCCGGCGTCAGGATATTTAGGGTGTTGAATGGTTATATCGCCTTTGTGGGTCTCAAGTGTCAATAAAGTTGTCAGCATGAAGGCGGACAGTACCTTGAGTGAATTTGGGGGACTTGTCCACTTCCTCCTCGTCTTCGTTGAAAGATTCCAAATTCAGTGTGACAAACCGGCCACTGTGTACGAGGACTTGTTTTTCTATACGAGCACCGCGCGGAAGGGATGAAAGGACTGCATAGATCGTCGGCGTCAGCTTCATCGATCGTCACGGGGATTAGCATGGCGCAGGAACGAGGGACGGGTTGTGCGTACTCCATCGACCAATTCCACATTTTTCCGGACGTGGTCAACGTCTGCAACATGAACGAGATAGTATGTCGCAAGTTGGATCCAACCTCCATCTCCCCTGCCGTCCCTAGGAACGTCATTCATGGTTGGCCCGGAGCCTAAGTCGCTCCCACCAAAGCCACCCTCACTTCCGTCGCCTCGCATAGAGTTTGGTGCCGCTCGAATGATTCGCGCTGTGTGTTGTAGAACCAGGGCTGTCTCGAGCGGGAGCATGGACGATGTCGTGGATGATTGGCAAGAAGGAGTCGAAGGTACGACCGAAGGTGATGGTAGTGTCAGGGAAGAAGGTATTAATCCGATCTGGCCTGATATAAATGTCCAAGGTGGTATCTGCATATTGAACGTAGTCGTTATAATCCCAAGATCATCGATGAAAGTAAAAGCGTACACTGATAGCTTGTGAATAAGGACCAATGTTGGCAGGTGCCCAGTAACTTAAGCTCTGAACGTGGAGCGCCTTCCTTGTTCCTGTATGACCGTTCATCCCCTGTATAACCATCTTGTTGTCCATGGTTGCACTCGGTCCCCTAACCCATGCCAAGCAATCTAGTCCAATGCCTACCCCGCCAATACCTACGCAAGCTCTTGCCGGTGGTGATGCGCCAAAAAAGGTTGCGTAGGCGGCATTAACAGAAGAGAATGTCGACCGGTCGAGGTCTGGAAGGAGAAGCGTTATGGTCGCCGAAGTTGAGAGAAGTTCTGGATATGCGGAATATGAATTTTCGGCCAGCAAGTCTGGTTAAATGTATTGGCGATAGTGTGATGGTGACGAGCCTGGACGCACTTTGAAGTATTTCAAAGCAACGCGTGACTTCTTCTCCGACGCTCAAATTGCGTGAATGAAGCGTCGGAAGGCGGACGTTCCCGATGGCGATCCATGGACCAATGCGGCGAACAGATGGTTTGAGTTCGGGTAGTACATGCGGGTGCAGAGAGTTGGTCCTAGGTGAGTCTGACACTTCATCATGAAGAGACTCTTCCATATCTCTGAGCAGGGTTTCAAATGAAGGTTCGAGTAGGGGAGGGACAGGGAGATCGAGACAGGACAAAGGGGTGGTCTCTTTCTCGACCAGTAGTGCATGTTTGATTCGAAGATAGGCCACGGGCGCGACGTCGCTCTGGTCAACTGCCACAACCTCTTTTTCCTTGATGTCAATTCGACTGTTGAATAGAGGGCTATCGGTTGTGAAGGTCTCGTATTCCCCTCCCTCTCCGCATGGGTGGGCGCCGAATTTTTGGTGAAGTGATACGAGTTTCAGCTGCATGGACGATATCGATCTTGCGAGATCGGAAGGAGTAAGTCCTGCGCCGGCGATTTTGATAAGGATGGCGTCTAAACCCGAAGATACCATTTCGGAGAGGAGAGCAGTCTGATTGCGTTGCCAAAGGTAGGCAAGAGGCGTCAGTGAGAGGCGACGGCAGCTGTCAACGAATGAGGAGGGGAACAGCAATGGAGTATGTCACAAACACATGTTCTACGCGTACACGTTGGTAATTTGAGAGGATGGCACCAACAGAGACGGCTTGTATGCCTGGGTGGTGTTCCTTGGACACGAATCAGGTGCGGAGAGAAGACGAAAAATGCGACGGCAGACAGACCAAGACGTTTGTGAGCAGTGCGCAGAGATCTTCTGTCTCGTCTCCGGCGATGCCGCCTCCGCCAGCGGATTTGAGGCCATACTCTGCGGCCTGCTCTACTGGATTGCCTTGTATGACACGTCTGTAGAGAGGCACGTCGAGGGCCTGTGCGACGAGCGTGATGGCATCCTGACCGACCGTCTGATACATGTACGAGTCGATCTCATCTAATCACTGTTTGAGTGGGAGAGGTTTATGAAGGATGAACGTACCCTTTCCAGAGTGAGGAGAGAGGGTCGCTGCGGCTATAAGCTGGTGCTGGTTGTGCTGGCAGTGGAGCAGGTTGAAACAACTGTCCTTGCCGCCGCTGAGCAACGCGACGTACTTCATGCCAGGCCTGGGGTCGTCGTCGTCGTCGTCGTCGTGGAGGTTTATCTTATCGAGCTGACCCCCCAACGCGGGGTGCGACCTCGCGAACCCTTTCCCATTGCTCGACGTCGAGCTCGATGGCGCCGACGATGCTCTCTGCCCACTATGCTGCGAACAACACACCTGCCACGCACCCGCCTCTACACCCTTCTCAAGCACAGTATGGCCCCGTGTCCTCTCTCCTCCCCACCCCTCCTTCCTCGCCCCCAACGATTGGCATGCATCCAGTGGAGAGCACCATATCCCTCCTCGAGTCGCTCGTCGCCTTCTACCACCAGGAGCGCATGTGGGTTTACCGCACCCGCGCTCAGCTCGAGATGGGCCTGCTCCACCGTGGTCTCGATTCCCAATCCGACACCCCCGTCTCCGTCGACACTGAGCTCCACGACGATCCTGACTCTCTGAGTCAGTTACAGACACAATCCGCGCTCTCTCCAGATTCCGTCAAGACCGCAGAAAACACTTCTTCCTCCCCACCGACGAAGTGGTTCAGGCGCAAAAAGGCGTTCAATCTAAGACTCGAGGGAATCTCCTCCGCACGCAGCATGCTTCCCTCAGTCACACGGGGAGGGATCTCGAAGCATCCATATCCCCATCTCCAACACCGTGCTCGACAGAGCTCAAATCTCAACCCGGCCTCTGTCCCAGCCTCCCACGGCCAGGCCTCTGCTGCCCTGTCCGCATCGATGGCTTCGTCAAATGCCAGTGTGTCATTTTACCCTCCGACGGCGATGAGCACGTCGACTACATTGACATCCCCATATCTCTCCCATCCTTCGTTCCATCCCTCGATGACAGCCAATCAACACACTCTCACGCCTGGGTCTCGATATGTCTCTACGCCCACTCACCATACACGTTCCACTCTCCAGCCGTCTCAGTTACCGACACACGCAGGTCCAGTCGTTCTTGATG
>JBBPOF010000579.1:0-20696 GCA_038091315.1 Porphyrellus cyaneotinctus | reverse complement strand
ATTCGAGACAGACCTATGGAGACGCCCATTTTCGATGCGAGCATATGAAATCCTACCACCTAGATTCACACACGCTTACATACGGCCCCATAGCACTCTTTTTCACTGGGGGTGATGCCCATGTATTTAAGACTGTTTCAGACTTGCATACTGCACGGTTGAACAGGTACCTTTTGCTCAGCGTCGATCGACGAACACGAGCTTGGGCCTCTATAGATAATGGTGTGACGACGCACAGCTGCCCGTAGCTCTTCAGTACACCGCGTGTTCGATCTTAATTCTTACTTATGGGTCCCTGCATGTCCATGCCTTCTCTCGATGAGTTTGATGCTGATCCTCACGTGGACTGTCACATGACCAAATACACTTGCCACGTGATGCGCGGTACATTCAACTTTTTCCCACGTTTCTCGGAACTGGCGCGACGATGCTTCCAGCTACTGTCACCGAACAGCAAGCCAAGCTTGGCGTCTCTGCAGAAGAAAGCAAAGCACTCCGTCTGAAGCGACAACAAGCCCGGTTTCGTGATCGCGGTGGGTTCGTGTCCGTTAAGTTTGCGCGTCTTGTCGCACACTGACTCGCTGGACGGCTCGACAGGGCGTTCGTACCGGCCACCTCGAACCCGCTTGTGGATATCCTTCTTGCGCGTACCGTTTCTGGTGAATCACCCTCCAAGGCCCATCCAAAGGATGGCGCTGCGAAACGTCTTTCGCTTGCTAAGGCCCGTCAGGCATCACCGATGCGTAACGCTCGTGCGGGCACACAGGCTGTAGCTGGTTCGTCACCGTATTAGCACTCGAGTTCATCTTTGAGACCGTATACAGAGAGTTCCAAATCAAGGCAGCCAGCGCCAAAGAAGCGAAAAGCGAAAGCTGTCGAACCAGACGGCAAGTCTAACTTTCTTCGTGTTGAGTGTGGCGCATATAGACCTGGTTTTCCATGCTTTCAGCTGACTCGCTCGCAAAACCACCTCCGAAGCGCCGTGGCACCGCGAGAGCCAAAAAGAAAACACCAGGTGCGTTCCGATTTCCATCCAATGCTTCTATCCCGTGATCTCTTTGTTACAGGCCCGGGCTCTGACACGGAGACACTACGCCCTTCGACATCGAATGGAAACGGCAAAGGACACGGAAATGCGAAAACGAAAACTAAACCTAAACCGAAAGCCAAAAGCAAAGCGGGATCAAATCTCCCAAAGGTGGTGGTGGAGGTACTCGTTTCGGGTACGTACTTGCCACCTTCACTCCCCGCGCACTAATATACACGCATACAGATGACGATTCAACGCTCGTCGAGGTTCCCCGCCAAGTCAAATCCAAGTCCACGAGGCAGATACGAATTGAGGATGAACAAAGTGACGACGATGCACCAATTGTCAAAAAACGGGCTAAGCCGCGTGTGGTCAATTCGAAAGCATCCAGTGCCACGCGCGCCAAGACAAAAGGGACTACTGGTGCACCAAGTTCCAAGGAGAAGCTGCCTAAGGATGATGAGGCCATGAGGGAGGACGATCGGCGGCCAAAGACAATTGCAAAGAAGCGACAGATATTGCCTGATGAAGAGGAGGATGTAGCAGAACCTCCCGCTAAGAAAGGAAAAGCTGCGAGTTCGACATCTGCGAAACCTAAGACTCCCATCGAGCCCGAGTCTGCGCCACGTCCAACTAAGGACGTCACAAAACGCAATAACTCCAAAGCTATGGACAAAGGCAAGGGGAAGATTAGAGCTGAGCCAATCCAGGACGACGTCGCCGGACCCGTGGAAAGAGACGGCGACGAACGACCTCTCGACCGCGTTTCGAAACCCGAAAAGAGGAAAACGGAGGACAACCACGATGACCGGCCTCGGAAGGTTGTCAAATTCTCCGAGACAGGGTGCGTCTTTGAACACCTTCATCAACGAACGATTCACGTTGATCATCATGTGACCAGGCCTCCCCATTCGTCCTCCCAAAAGTTAAAGGAGAACCAGTCTGAGAGAAAACGCAAAGATGCGGCGAAATCTAGCGCCAAGGACGAGCTCGACGCACCGCGCGAAAAGCTGGCGACAAAGCCTCCCTCTTGCAGAAAGCCACCGAAAGGCCCACCGCAAGAGGTGCTCGAGCGGATCAAAGCGAGCGCCACGCGACATTTGCGATGTGTAGACAGTGAGCCGGACGAGTTGGATTGTCTTTCGTGACTCAATGGGGACTCCCGACGCTCCAGCTCACGCATTGGGCATCCGGCCGGTCTGCGATCGCGCGGCACTTTGACCTGTCCTGAATGCCTTGATGGCGCGGCATCTACTCCCTATTGTGTTACCCGAGGGTGTATTCTACTTCATCGAAATGGGTAACCATCCCCGTGAGCAGCCGTGTGGACAACCTTGTGCCTTGATCTAGGAGAAATCTGAGATGTACGGTGAAACGTGCGATGGTGAAGTCGACGTCGTCCTTATCTCTTGTGCTAAACACTATGTATGGCATCATCACAAGGAACCAACCTATGTACTTTTCAAGTTCAGGCTATATCCACCAGTAGTGATTTGACTGTCAGTTGTCCCCCAAGACGAGAGCGGGACGATCAAGAATAAGTGGTGCTCTCTGGTAAGTTTGATGTACCGTCCACCATGAATAGATTCTGTGAACAAGGCTGAGTCGACGCAGAGTTTGTGGAGGGCGGTTCGGACGTCTTTCTGGTGGACGGCAGATCTGACGTCGCACTCCGGAACTTCTGGGCTCACCTCTCCGTCCACTTGACACACATTTCAAATTGCTCTGCTGAGTGTTGGTGGCGTCAGATCCATGAACATCTGGGGTTAGCAACCCACAGAGTTCGTGGTCCGCTCGCTTCGTTCCCTCTGCCAGTGCATGATGCATGATGGCTGACCATTTTACAATTCAACCAATCGTCGCGTGCGATCGGAAGAACCCTGAACCCGCATATCATATCTCTCTGCAGGTCACACGACAGTCGGATACGAACAGAGTTCCGACTAGACGATTCGTCTCGCGTCGGTGATGCAGTTCGCAGGGCTTCCGAGTCGTTCCGTAAAAGTTGGGGTGATGTGGGCGGTGGATACTGGTGAGAGAAACAAGATCACGTTTTATCAATATATGATGAACGAATCTGGGCGTCTGGATCATACCTGTGCAGCGTAGTACCGCGCAGAACAAGACATGAAATTGGTCAATACGCCCCTCGGTCAAAAAGAGGTTGTCTATATCTACCACCGAGTCAGCGCTAGTCCTGCATGTTTCGTCCGCTCCCCGCTTTACACTTGTCCATCTCGGTGCCCTGAATGGGTGAAGGCGAGCTGTGAGAGCGGGCTGGGCCCTCGCAGTCATCTCGACCAGAGAATGAACAGGTATTCGGGCGACAAGCGCCGAGTGAGGCCAATGGCCGTGGCTGTCGGCCTCTGGTGGGTGGGTGACGACGAAAGAAAATAAAGCCGCGAGCGGAGCTCTGCTCCGAGTCGAGCTGAAAAGAGGAAGCAATTTGCTTCCTGCCACCTCTACCATTTGTCGTACTTGCTGAGACTCTCAACATTCACGAAAATCACGCGGAGGTAGCAAAAAAATAATTGCCACATGTTTTCTTGAAAGTGTGATCGCCCCTGTGGGACACCAAAGAAGTAAAAATTAGTACCCAGTCTTCGAGGTTTTGTCTTGTATACTGATCCTCCGGTCATCCCATGCACTGGCACCGGCGGAACGTGGATTGTTAGATAGCTCCGGATGGAGGAAACGGCCTGGGGTACACCGGATGGTAATTTCGAGTTTACTGGATGGACCGTGTCGGTACATGACCATGACTTGACATCGCGCGCACCGGACGCTCAGCAGGGTTCTACGTGGGTTACATCGTGGTGGCTTTGCAAGGCTTGAACTGTGAGCAACGACGACCATGAGTACTGCGTGTCCCGTGATTTCTCCACGTCCCGGCGCCCGTGGTGAAACGGTGGACCCTGGAAGGTACAGAAATCAAACCGAAGGACCGCCACTTACGCACAATCAAATTTGCCAATGATTATTGATCTGAGGCCCACGCGCAGGCTCCTTCACACCGTCACTTCGACGTGCTACGCCATGGTAATGACGGAGGAATCCGAGTGGCTATACACTAAGGTCGCTTGCGGTGTCCGAATTATGCGTATAGCCACTCGGATTCCTCCGTCATTACCATGGCGTAGCACGTCGAAGTGACGGTGTGAAGGAGCCTGCACCACAGCCGGACATCAAATCAGATGGCAGGGAAGTATGGTGGTTGATGCGGATCAACTGACCTGAGGTGTTGAGCGCTGAAGTTTGAATTCCCGCATCGTCGTGTAGTGCGGGAGTAGAGCAAGTCGGGGACTGTGTAGTGAGTTGGTGACAAGTTAAGGCCGCATGACCGCAACAGGAATGGGATATATATGGATCTTTGATCCACCCTCTGGATCTGAAAACACATTCAACATACCTGCATTGGCAGCCATCGCAATCATACTGAGGGAGTGTCACAGACGCGGGGCTAGTAAGGACAGCCTGGCGTGGGTCGGACGTAAAGTGCATCATGCATTAATATTTCTCTCACATGATGGCTCTTCTATCATCGCATTAGGTCAACACCCGTAGCCTAGGCTATCGTGAGTCCCATTTTCGAGATAAGTGTGTTCGTTTTTCGAGATGAGTTTGTTATACTGTATAAAGTCTATGGGTACTTGTACCGTTGCCAGTGAATCCTCGAGGGAAATCAGAATGCAAACATATAATCGCAACATTTTAGAATGTCCCATTCGTTGACCAGATCAGTCTTGTCCTCACTTTTTTGTCCCGCTCAACCGGGAAATAGACATGACTGGGATCGGGCTCAGATTGCCACGTGAGAACCGATCATCCAATACTGGGTATCTTCTTCACCGCATTCGCACATTCCTTGTGTCATGAGATGGTGCTACGCTGTTATTTGTCGCAGTTCTATCGTGGGCAAACGCTACGGATCGCTGGTATGCCATTTATTCCACGATCATTTGTTGAATGGTAAACATACCAAGCTGTTTGAAGATATAACCCGTCGCACATTCAACTGCCCTTCTCTTAACTCGTAATCCACTTCTCCTCTCTCGCAGTCCCACCTTCCGTTAATCAATCAAGCATTGCTGTTTATCCATGTCCTCCGACGTGCAGTCTGAATTGGAGTTTATCCTTTGGTCCAACTATGCAACCGGTGTGGTCACTCATATCTTCGCCGTTGACTAATCTAAGACCATGATGATGACAGTTGCAGTTATCACTGCTGTCACATATGATTATCGTGAGTGATAGACTTATTCATGCTATCCGTGTCAAAGAAATGACCATCACAACCCTACCACCATAGTTCTCACTTTTTCGAGAGAGGTGCCCGATTCTGCTGCTAATCTTGTCTCATATTTAAATTGGCTTACAATAATTTAAAGATGGACTATGTCTGGGTAATCAAGCAACAATCATCGAACAAGCACCATTCCTTATAGTTTCACAGCGTAAACCCTGGACCTGGGTTTCCACAATATTTGTTGTCGTCAGTATAATGAATGGATGGTCACTTCATACTAGCCATTCTGAACTCACGGTTTCATAGGTTCGTTATGTTGGCATTTCTTGGGTAATGTACGTCTATTATTGCTGTGATGTATGCCACGCAGTTGACAAATGGGACCATACACAAGTCTTACGAATCTCAGTATGTGCTTCGGTCGAATCAGAGGTTACATCGGCCAATGAATGATTCTTCCAGTCGGAACTACCTTTGTGCCTGGCCCTACAGAAGTGAGCTTTTGCTTTTTACATGGATGGAGATTGACGATCGTCTTCGAGTAGTTGTATGCACCGTAAATTCTGACCTTTTCAGCTCTATTGATAGTTTCGTAGGTGTAAGTGCATTGATTCATTGCCTTTTGCAATATTAATTGATGCACTGTTCTGAAGGTGCGGTAATCAGTCAGGTGTACCTCTGGGAATTTCCAATCTTCATTGCCGCAGCCGATAGTGAGTTACTTTGCTTTGGTTCCACTCCCGCTGATCACACTTTCACTTTACAGTGGTGATGATCCTGCGGGTGTATGCAATATGGAGTCGATCGAAAAGAATCCTTTACCTCTTGCTGTCCATTTGTATACCACAGGTCATCGTCTCCCTTGTTTTTACAGGCGTCTATTCCCGTCCAAATGTGTACTTCACAAGTATGTTTTGAGTTTACCTACACGCATCCTGCAACCTCACCCCCCTCTCACCATTTCCTTCAGCCACAACTGATCAATTTCTCAGCTTCTCTTTTTGCAGCATTCTACCAAATAATCGTGATGTTGCACTGATATTATCAGTACATTCGATTGACGGAGCCCTTCGACTCGCTGTTAGCGCTGTACTCTTAGTTCTCGCCGTCTTCCAAGCTTTCCGGCAGTCATTCATGATGTACCGAGCAACCAAGCAGTGGCAAATTAACCGGTATATGCAACAGCTGGCTGGAGATGGAATTTTTTATTTTGTTGTGTATGTCATTCTACTCTCTAGTCCGAACAAAAGCCTGATTGCTTGGTTTCTCCGCTACTTGTAGGAACGTGTTTAACAACATCAATCTAATATTCCAAAATCAGTTTATGCTAAGCGTTTCTGCAGCATTCCTGCTGCAATTGTTTGCTTCCGTAGCCGTGACTCCGTTGATGCCCCGGTTCATCATCAGCGTGCGAGAGCTGTATGAGCGTGATTCGCGTGGCTGCATACAGCAGATCGACACAGGATTCGGCGCATTTTCGCAACACGTCGACAATGAAAACACGATCGTTTCTCAGATCGTGTTCGCAGATCGCAACCCGGGGCAGATAGAGAGTCGGGTGGAGGGCGACGCGGAGGACCCGGAAGGAATGCGACTCGGAGGACTGGAAGATGGTACGCGTCGGGTTTGAGGGAATGGGACGCTGCAGGGGAGGACCACGGCACTTTGTACGGATGCTCGGATATCGATATCTATTATGATGTTACCTATGCTGTATGCCATATCTATTTGCGTTCTGTGCGTAGGACTCTTCGCATGGGGACATCGGTTCGGTTTCTGGCGACCTCAAGAAACAGGGCCTCTGATCGAACAGTTTTCACGAGCGACTCGGCTGCCGCAGAAACCAGCACGTTGTTCATATTACCTAAAGGCCGCTGCATACTAGGTACAATAAAAAGCTAATTGGAGTATTGTGCCTACTTCCTATCACGCACGGCACCAACCCTGTGGGACCGAGGAGTCGAATCATATCCGGTTCATTCATCGAGCTGACTTTCGACGCAGAAGCACTGTAGAACCAGAGAAATTTCAGCGTCCCAACCTCGAGAAGGGGTTCCAATGGGTCGCAACCAATGTTCCGCTCAGGATTGAATCAATGCCAATGTGTCCATCCTGTGCGAGGTGGTGAGGGACAAATTACAACAATCTCGTAGAGACGTTAACATACCATGTGCGTGAGTACACCGAAGAAGTTGAGGCCTTGGCGTTATCGCCCGTGACGATGGGCCAACACCCTATTTGATCTGGGGATTTGGGCTATCAAGAATTAGCAAGAATCAGTTAGAAGAATTAGAATATGAACATGATCAGCGAGTCTGGTTGAATGATCATGTTCACCAGCGTGAACCACACTGTGACCGTCTTGAGCGACATCGACGGAAAACGTTGACTTTCAACGCCATGCCGTGATCTGAGAGCACTCGTCAGACGTACGAGCGTTCATCGCAAATCAGGTCGTATTACCGCGTTGTTCGCCGGCAAGGTAGACGACAAAGCTTTAAAGCCACATGGATCGTACTTTGGATGCCAGAGGAGCCTAAAAGACGGTAATTGGGCTGATTGGCTTACCCTTCAGGCATCGGGAAGCGCGCCGAATGTCGCGAAGGATGTTGGGCAACCCACTCATCGGCGAGTCGTCCAGAGAAGCAGAATGAGTGACTAGATCGTGAAGGCGAACAGTACGCACACACTCAGACGCGGTCCTGCTTGCAATATAGAGAATGCGACAAGAATCTTACCTTTGACACCTAACTAAACATGCGGTCCATGAAAGTCGTGGCCCTCGCGCTCGGCTGGGCCACAAATGACAACGCGGATTCAGATTTTGGATCATTAAGGCTGAAATCTCGACGTATCTTGGATCGATGAGCGACAGGCCGTGTCATGGTTGACGTAAATCGGGGGGACGGTGGTGTCAAGTGAGCGGACCGCGAACGCTGCGGACTAGATGTTCATGGATCTGACGGCACCAACACTCAGCGGAGCTACTTGAAACGTGTGTCAAGTGGACGGAGAGGAGTGCCCAGAACCGTATATTTGCACCAGACATAGTGACCCTAGCCACAGATATACTCCGCCTTCGTGTAGAGTTCAAAGGGACGTCGGATACGGCGTTCCCTTGGCAGATAGTGATGAACAGTTTCTGCTCGGTCGCTGATCAGATGTGGAGTGTCGAGCACGAATGGGGGTGGTTAAGGTTGGGTATAGGACGAGGTGTAGAGGTCTGGGATAATTGTTTGTCCCGTCCTAAACGTGGGAGAACTCGGCGGCAGGACAACACCAAATTCGTGGTCGAGTTGGAAGGATTGTCTGGAGGAAACCAATGATGGGTAGAACGACTTGATCCCAGAGTTTGTGTAAGATCATGAATGGAAGCTGCTTTGTTGTATCGTGTCTTAATCCGCGTTTAGTCAATGTGGAGAGAGTTTTGCTACCAAGTCTCGAACATATTGCCGTGTGATCTCAATGAAATATGGACAGGACCATGATCGGGCAAGATGACGAGTACATCACAGCTATATTCGCCCGCATTGGAGGCCCGACGAAAGGAGCTCGCGAATTTTGGTAACCACCTTCTGCAGTTCGACGTTAAGGCGGAGTACCCGCTCATGCTGATCTGCGCTAGGAGAATTTCGAATGAGCGAGGCCGGCTGCGAAAATCGTCTGCTAACATCCCTCCTGCTGGACAACTTGCACTGACATCTTCAACGGGAGTGCTCCAAAAAACACCTCACCCCTGTTCTAGAACCTCGACTGCTCGGGTAGGGGAGCGGTTACGGAGGCAAGCTGAAAATGCATCCACTATGAGTAATGAAGTGAGCCCCGATGTAAGGATGACAAGATGCTCAGGCAATCGTGATGGTGGCAGAGTAGCCACACTGGCACGCTGAACAAGCAATCGAAGGGATGTTTCATATGCGAGAAGTAGCATGGCATGCTGGAGATCTTCAGCCGCATGAATCCACCCTCTAGCAGCAGAGAGGTCAGTTGAGGACGCAATCTGGGTCACACATGTGAGTTGAGCGTAGAGATACCGGACACCTCTTCCTTACCCTCCAACCGTTTTCACTGCTTGAGTCAACTACGCAGATAGCCCGAAAGGTTGTCCAATGGTTGTGATCAATCTGGATGCTTTCCGGACGACTGAAGGTCGAGTGCTTCTCGACCGGGGACAATGACCTCGCTGAGGTCTGGCCATTGCTGGGACCGAACGAAGAGATAGTGTGCGAGGTTGTTCAATGTCATCGACCGGTGAGGGTGTCCTTTCGGACAAAGGCTGAGTGCTTCTCGATCGAGGGCCGCCTCAATTGGCCATGTTTACATACCGAAGGTGTGCCACCAACTACTACATAGACACCACTTCGTTGTACGAAGGCACCTTGCGAAACGTGCGCGTCAATCACTGTCTCTTCATCACCGATAGGCTCTCGACAATTCACTCGACTTCCAAAATGAAGACCAAATCTAGGCCGCCAAGAAGACGTGGGCCGTATTACCTACGACGGTCTCAGGCGACACGTTCCCCCGTCTTCAGTGAGACCCGAGGGAAACAGCGTCCGAAGGAATAACTCGTCGCAAAGAACGCATGTGACCGTTTCAAGGTTTGTTATTCTTTCCATGTCGTACGAAGGATGCCAAAGACGAACTATAGTCTCGGCATGGGCAACATTCAAACGAGTGCAATGTAGATTCCTCCGCTCAATTTCTGTTCAGCGTCCCGCTCCTCAAACGTGACGCACACCATCTTCGAGTTCAGTTGCCTCTGAGTCCTCCGCATCAACCTCTACCCGATCCACCTATACTGAATTGACACGCGAACACAATCTCAGATGCGAGGTAGCAAGTTCTCCACGCACGCGATCGCAGCTGGTACAAAGCTTTCCCGAATGTTGTTCGGTTACGCCGGCTTGCCAAGTTACTTTGGTGTCGACGAAGAGGAGAGCGGAATGACCCTCGGGTTCTGGTATTTTTTCCAGGAATCGGTTTGAAGTGTCGAGTATGACGAAGGTGATGACGAGAGGGGTATCGCACCGCCTGGGGGTGTGGAAGAAAGCAATAGGCTGGCGTTGGCGGGTTCCATGTACATCGAGCTTGTGGAATTCTTGGGGAGCAAGGTGGCGTGGCCATCTCGTGGTACACTGAGTGGGTGGCCAAAAGGTGTGTCGTACAAGGCTGGGATGTGAGGCGCGCGCTGACGTTCAACGCGAGATAGATCAGGAGGACAAGTTTCAGGTGTCAGTGGTGCTTTCTCCCTTGCATAAACGTGTCTGCTTATGGATCTCAGTTATCGGAGGGATGTGGGCGATACACCCATTAACGCGTAGGTATACGGTATTTACGCGGTCAACGAGATTGACGGTTCCCAGATACTATATCTTCCGCAATGGCATGATCGGGGGACGTCTCACAAGTAGGCCGGAATCCAATGGATGGGAGGTGGGGTGTTCCACCAGTGTCTTATTTAATGAAGATTCATTCCTTTGTTCTCCCTTGGGGGATGGAAGCTACGCTGCATTGTATCATGTCTGTTCAGGAGGCAGTCCCTCTTGGAGACGATTCATTCATGCTCGATTGTTTGAACTGGGTATACTCGGACGCCTTCCGACCACAGGGCAAGACAGGATGCGGCATGGCGTACTTGGTCTCACTGGTGAGCTGCGTTTTGAATTTCTATCGCGAGGCATGACTGATGGAGTACATTTCCGTGTAAAGGAATGTACACGTCATGGCTCACTACTCGGTCTGTCACGAGCACACCTACATCATAACCCTCTCTGCTCATGAATGCCATTTCGTACGTTGTTTCCGTTTTATTGGAGCCGTCGCTCTGTCTGCCTGCTGCGAATGCGCTTCTGGATCTCTGTGATGCCAACCAAGTTGCTGTAGCACCACACGTAGGGGCATTTGCAGAGTTGCGTGCTGGGCTAACTGGTATTCCCGTAATGAGCATTACCTAGAAAGAGTTCTACTCCGTCGCAGAAGAGGGGTCGCAACCCCTAACTTCCACGGGCGTCGGTCTTCTTTTTCCCATGAATTAATGGATGGCCTCCTCGCCAATTTCTTCTGTTGATTCAGCAACCATGTCATCACAGTCCACAGTCGATCGAGCCTCACTGGATGAGCCTCTTAGCCCTGAGTCAGATCGTGGTTCCATGCCACCCAAAGAAGGCAGGCAGATACCTAATGTTAGTACATTAACAATCAATGCTATTGTGTCTACCAAGAAACCTTCGACTGTCGACAACAATCTCTGCTCCGCAATAACTGCAGCGCTTGAGTCATACCCCGAGTTTCGAGTCAGTGTCGTTGTTCCTTGTTCTTAATATAATCCAATTCCTTGTGCAGGCCTTCGATAATGTTACACCTGCCGAGTTTCAAGTTGTAGACCACGAGCATAGACATCATATCTACCCCAAGTACGTTTATGCCTGTCCTGTCATTCGCGACGACTCGCGACAGGTGACTCTCTCAGGCTCTACTATGACTCCGAGTGCTTCGTACTCGTTGCAATGTATCCGCTCCCTACTCACGAGTCTCTGGTCCATTCGTTCGACAACGCTGTCCGCACTGCGCTGACACCCTACCAACAACCTCGTGTTTTGCTACAAACCAAGCTCAACTCGGCAGTTCAAAGACGAGATATCAAGGAATGCGCTAGCAGTACCCAAGTTGTCCCCGATTTCCGCCTCGACATCATCCCTTTCTACATCCAGGACCGACACTCCCAGCCTATCTGGGTGATGGAGTGCACAAACAGTCAATTGTACAATGGCATGCAGCACAAGGCATCACAGGCTGTGGTGCATTCCCCCAGTATAGACACCATCATCATGTTTTCCATCAGCGATGACAGCAGTAACAGCCCTACACGAGACAGTGCTCATACAGTGTTCTCTCAACCGCCACTCGACTGTTCGGCATTTCTGCCACCCACCATAGAGTTCACCGGCATTAGGTGTGTCAAGGTCGAAGGGGTCAAGTGGGTTGACGTTAAGGAGATTAATGTCTTCGTTTTTCTGCGTGGCGATGACAATATGTTCAATTTCGATCTTGTTCCCGGAAACAAGTTTGCCGCCAAGGGGGTAAGCAGCGAGACACCCGTTTGTGCGACAGACACTGACCATCACCATAGCAACTGCATCCCACAATTTCGATGCACGCTGTAGAGACCCTGCTCACTCGTGCATACCGCCGTCTTCTCAACCACGTTGCCGATACGATGATGCACAACGATGATCCCGATGACAAGAACATCCAATCGCTTCGATCAAACTCTCAGAATGCCATCTTTTCAGTGAATTGGACACACATGCTCCGAATGTTCGACGGAGCGACGTATGAGACAGCGTTCTCACGTTACACCAGGTGCCTGGAGGGAGTTGGGGGTCGTCCTGTTAAGCGAAAGGCACCATCCGATCAACCAGGGCCTTCGAATGTGCAGCTTCAAGTCGCCGAGCCAAGGCCAGACTTGAGGTCAGCTCGGACGCACGGAGCGAACCGTAAGAAGTGAAGAAGTTAGGTAAACATTCGAATCAAATCACGCTCGATCGCACCAGGGCTGATAAGTTCAACTTCTGTATAGAACGTCGTACTAAGTAAATACCGCTGAGGATCCCAAGCGGCCTAAGTGAGGGCCATCGAGTTGCTATGGACGGCATTGTTTTCGATTTTAATTTAGCCATGTCTCCATACGTTGTTTTACTCGATTTGATTATTTCTTCCGCCAGGTTTCCTGACACATCGGGGTTTCCAAACTTACGATTCACATGATTATTCGCTAGCCAAATTGCTTGCTTATGTTACTAGAGTCAGCTGTGCCAACCGAGATGCAGTTCTCATTTCACGGCTACTTCGTTAATACAACAAGGCAGTTTGACAACCATACCACCTTGCTTGTCAGCAAGGCTTCTGACATTGTCGTCTGCTATGTTATGTTAAAGGCACAAATAATTATGCCCTATCTATCCGAGCGACCCCTAGCACGATAAGTGCAGTAGTGTGTGTAAATTCCTGTTCATTCGGGCGATTAAAGACAAGGAGTAGAGCAAAAAAACTAGTCCGTACGCGCGTAGCATACAGATGATGGACATATCTAGGTACCTACGATGATCTTGGGACCTCCCGAACGAGCCGTCCCCTTCCCGTGCAACTCTCCTCTGCTCGTCCTCAGGGACGGCTACGCGAGCAAGCGAGCACCGCCATGGGTAAATGTATCAAGTCCCTTTAGATGATCATGATTCCGTGGGTAGTCCCTTCCGCCTTCATTGTGGTACGTGACCCTGATTGTAAGGGGTTGGGGAAAGATTAAGGCTTATTGTCGTACACCACCATGCCAACCATGCCCACTTCAGCCCACGCGGCGTCCGTTCTACAAGACCGTAAACGTGCTTCCTCACGCGACGAGTCACATACACCTTACAATCTCGGCTTCCATCACCCGTGGCTATCTGTACAGGAAAGGAGTTGGTGGGAAACTTGATCTCTCGTCCATCCGTGCCAAAGTCCGGACGATAAAGCAATTACTGGCAGTCCCTAACGATGCCACGAGCGCCTTATCCGTGTTATCTGAGATATGCGCATCAATGTCCGCTGGCTGACCAGGTATGAGAGTGCTAAAGATCAAGGTATGCTCACCCTCGACGCGGAACGAACGAACATTGAAATGCATACCTTCCTCGAGCGTGTCCCTTCGATGATGCACCACGCAGCGGGACTCCTCTGTCACCACTGCGATTACCACCTCGAAGGAACAGAGGGGCCCCTCTGCGTCCGTGGTTGGCTTCTGGAGATCCCCGCCCGCCTTGGCCGCCTCTAGTACTGACCTCTTCCGCCGCCGCCGCCGATATGTACTCTGGTCATTGATCTAATAGATGTGTGTGTTAGAGAGATGCGGGAGATGCGCTGATATTGGACCCGAAGGGTCCAGGAACACGTGCAGTATCTACTCCCTCAAACCCGACACGTACCGCCTCTCAATTCTCCGAGTCGCACTCCCTCCGAGCCCTCCACATCGCCCTCCACCTGACTGTTCATCTGCCCTGGGTTGCGATGTGCGAACGCAATCGCAGAAACGATCGTGTCCTCATTGTTAACGTGCGAAAATGCGCCGAATCCTGTGTCGATCTGCTGCAAGCGACCACGTGAGTCACGCTCATACAGCTCTCGCACGCTGATGATGAACCGGGGCATCAACGGAGTCAAGGCTACGAAAGAAAACGATTGCAATGTTATGGCCTGAGAAACGCTTAGCGTCACGGTCCCCTGATCTTGGATTATTAGATTGATGTTGTACAACAGGTTCCTACAAGTAGCGAAGAAACAAAGCAATCAGTCTTTTGTTCGGGTACTCGAGAGTGAAATGGCATACACAACAAAATAAATAACGCCACCTCCAACGAGTTGTTGCATGTACCGGTTAACTTGCCACTGCTTGGTTGCTCGGTACATCATGAATGAATGCCGGAAAGTTTGGAGGACCGCGAGAACTAAAAGTACAACGCTGACAGCAAGTCGAAGGGCTGCGTCGATTAACTGTATTAATAATTGCAGTGCAGCATTATTTGGTGCGACGTAGCAAATGGAGAAGTCGAGAATTTGACTGGTCGCAGCCAAAGGAAATGGTGGCAAAGGGGGATGAGGTTGCAGGACGCGTGCAGTTAAACTCAAGACACACCTGTCACGTACACATTTGGATGGGAATATACACCTGTAAAAACGAAGGAGACAATGACTTGTGGTATGAAAATGAACAGCAAGAGGTAAAGGATTGTTTTCGATCGGCTCCACATTGCATACACCCGCAGGATCATCATCACTGTACATTGAAAGTGTAGTCGGCGGGAGCGAAACAAAAGCCAAATAACTCACGATCAGCCGCGGTAATGAAGATTGGAACTCCCCAGAAGTACACCTGATTCATGAAGGCACCTTTAGAACGATGCGTCAATTACCATTGAAAAAGGCAATGAATTCATGTACTTACACCTACGAAACTATTATCAATAGGCTGAGAAGATCAGAATTTAAGGTGTGTACAACTACTCGAAGACGATCATCAGTCTTAGTCTATGTAAAAAGCGAAGGCTCACTTCCACCGGACCAGGCACAAAGGTACCTCCATCTGGAAGAATATCTTATTGGCCAAAGTAGCCTCTGATTCGACCAAAGCACATACAGAGGCTTGCAATACTTGTATATGATCCTATCGTCAACTGTGTGGCATATATCACGCCAATAATGGACGTACATTACCCAAGCAAGGCCAATGTAGCGAATCTGCATTGCCATGAGTTCAGAATGCTTGGTATGAAGTAACCGTCCATCCATCCTACAAACCACAAGAAATACTGTGGAAACCCAGGTCCAGGGTTTGTGGTGTGAAACTATAAGAATGGTACTTGTTCGATGATTATTATTTGCTTACCCAGACATAGTCTTTCTTTCAAACAGATTCGTTCATCATACGTTGATAAAACGTGAACTTGTTCCTCTCACCATTATCCACCGCCCACATCGCCCCAATCACGGAACAACAACTCGGAAGCCCTGCGAACTGCATTGCAGACGCGAGATGAACCATCCAGTCGGAACTCTGCTCGTATCCGACCATCGTGTGACCTGCAGAGAAATATGCGGGTACTGGGGTCTTCCGATGGCACGCGACGATCGGTTGAATTGTAAAATGGCCATCATGTAGAGCGAACGCGGCTGCGAAAGATTTTGGAGACCATGATAGGAAAGGCCAACCATTCATTCTTGGGAAGCTCTTCAATAACACTAGCAACGCAGGATTTCTCTCTGTCTATGCACGTGAATGTGGCAGACGCCGCTAATGCATTGGTCGACGATCTCCAGTTCCGCACCTACAGAGAGGGGTGTTCCTTCTGGCCGACGGCGTTCCCTTGGCCGATAGTGATAAACTGTCTCCGCTCGCCGGTCGCTGATCAGATGCGGGCTGTCGAGCACGGATGAAGGCGGTTAGGGTTGGGGTATAGGACGAGATGTATAGACCTGGGAGAATCTTTCGTCCCGTTCTAAATGGTGGAGAACTCGGTGGTAGGACACCACCAAATTTGTGATCAAGTTGGAAGGATCGTCTGGAGGGATTCAGCAATGCGCAAAGCGATCTGATCCCAGAGTTTGCATAAGATGAATGGCAAGCTGGACTGTTGTTTCATGTCTTAATCTGAGGTGGAGAAACCTGCCGCCAAGTCTCGATCATATTGCCATACGGACAGGGCCCATGATGATCGAGCAAGATGACGAGTGCATCGCAACAATATTCATCTGCATTGATGACTATGGCGAGCCCTCCTTGGGTGGCGCGTTGGAGGTCCGAGGAAGCAGGATGGGTCACATGTGTGAATTGATACTAGAGAGACCGAACACCTCTATCTTATTCTCCAACCGTTTTCACTACTTGAAACGACTACGCAGATAGCTCGCAAGGTTGTCCAATGGTTGTGATCGATCAGGATGTCTTTCCGGACGAGGGTCGAGTGCTTCTCGGCCGGGGACAATGACCTCGTCGAAGTCTGGCATTGCCCCGAGCTGCTGGGACCGAGCGAAGAGATACTATGTGGGCGATACCCTCTCGGATACTACATGCTCCGCAACGGCATGATCGGGTATTACTCGAACGACATTCAAGAACGTCTCGCGAATAGACCGGAATCCAATGGATGAGAGGTGTGGCGTTCCACCAGTGTCTCATCGAATGGAGATTCATTCGTTTGTCACTCTCTTAGGAGATAGAAGCCACGCTGCATTGTATCATGTCTGTTCAGGAGGCAGTCCCTCTGGAGACAATTAATTCATTACTCGGTTGTTTGGTCCGGATGTACACAGACGCCTTCCAACCACGGAGCAAGTCAGGATGCGACGTACCGCCCTTAGCCTCACTGGTGAGCCGTGTTTGAATTTCTATCGCGAGACATGACTGATGGAGTAGTGCACTACTCGGTCTGTCACGAGCACACCTACATCATATTCCTCTCTGCTCATGAATGCCATTTCGTACGTTGTTTCCGCTTTATCGGAGCCGTCGCTGTCTGCTTGTTGCGAATGCGCTTCCGGATCTCTGTGATGCCAACCAAGTCGCTGTAGCACCACACGTAGGGGCATTTGCAGAGTTGCGCGCTGGGCTAACTGGTATTCCCGTGAGTGGTATCGTGGCCATACATCTCCGTCTTCTCAGTGTCTGCATGTCCAAACACGGAGAAAAGCAAGGTGTTGCAGTCTATAGTGAGCGTCATTCAGGCCTTGCCGCCAGAAGAAGAGATCCGGCCTGTGCTCGGTATAGTGGGCCCTGTCGTCGAGAAGCTTGAGCAAGCTTTAAGGTCTTCGTCGCGGGTACGGATCTGCAATGCTGCGTGCGTCTCGTGGTTACCTCATTCCTGCTGATGACGTTCCGAAGAACCACGTGCTGTTAGAATTGACCAACTCTAAACGCTGTTGGGAGTAGCCAAGGGGCTTACCCGTACAACACATTCATTGCTGATCATCCATGCAGCCTTTGGGATATATGGCTCGTGATAAATGTTCGCTTAGATGCTCCATTTCTCGAGATCGCCAGAGTCCGAGCCGATGCCCCGTGCGAAGAATCCTACACACAGAACGCAAATAGATATAGCATAGGTAACACCATGATAGATATCGACACCAGAGCAACCGTACAAAATGCCGCGGTCCTCCCCTCGATTTTCGTGCAGCGTCCCACTCCCTCAAACCCGACACATACCATCTTCCAATCCTCCGAGTCGCATTCCCTCTGTGCCCTCCGCATCGCCCTCCCCCTGACTCTCCATCTGTCCCGGGTTGCGATCTGCGAACGCGATCGCAGAAACGATCGTGTCTTCATTGTTAATGTGTTGCGAAAATGCGCCGAATCCTGTGTCGATCTGCTGCAAGTGACCACGCGAGTCACGCTCATACAGCTCTCGAATGCTGATGATGAACCGGGGCATCAACGGAGTCAAGGTTATGAAACCAAACGATTGAAGCAGGAACGTTGCAGGAATGCTTAGCGCAAACTGATTTGTGACTATTATATTGACGCTGTAAAACATGTTCCTGCATGTAACGGAGAAACCAAGCAATCAGTGTTTTGTTCGGGTACTCGAGAGCAAAATAACATACACAGCGAAATAAATAATCCCATCCCCAGCAAGTTGTTGCATGTACCGGTTAATTTGCCACTGCTTGGTTGCTCGGTACATTATGAATGACTGCTGGAAAGTTTGGAAGAGCGCGAGAACTAAAAGCATAGCGCTGACAGAGAGTCGACTGAGGGCTGAGTCGATCAAGTGTGTTAGTAATAGCAGTGCAACATCATTTGGTGCAACGTAGCAAAATGAGAAGTCAAGAAATTGACGCGTTCCAGCAGAAGGAAATGGGTGGATGAGATTGCAGAACGCGTGGAGTCGCACTCAAGACATACCTATGGAATAGACACTTAGTATAAAAGCGAGGAAGACAAGGACTTCTGGTATAAAAATGAATAGCAAGAGGTAGAGGATTCTTCTCGATCGGCTCCACATTGCATACACTCGCAGAACCATCACCACTGTAGGTTGAAAGTGTGATCAGCGGGAACGAAACTAAAGTAAGGTAACTCACAATCGGCCGCCACAAGGAATAATAGAAATTCACAGACGGACACCCAACTGATTGCAACACCTTTAGAGCAGTAGTGAGTCAATTATTATGGAAAAAGGCAATGGATTGATGTACTTACACCTACGAAACTATTATCAATAGAGCTGAAAGGGTCAGAATTTAAACTGCGTACAACTACTCGAAGACGATTGTCAATCTTAGTCCACGTAAAAAGCAAAATGCTTACTTCTGCAGGACAAGGCACGAAGGTACTTCCAACTGCATGAATAATTCATTAGCCAACATAATATCTGATCCGACTGAAGCACAAACAAAGGTTCATGATACTTGTGTATGATGCCATTGTCATCTGCATGGTATACATCAGAGCAATAATAGACGTACATTATACCAGAGAGGCCAACATAACGAACCTACAAAGCCATGCGTTCAGAATGCTTGGTATGAAGTGAACATCCATCCATTATACTAACCACAACAAATAATGTGGAAACCCAGGTCCAGGGTTTGTGCTGTGAAACTATAAGGAATGGTACATGTTCGATGGTTGACTTGCTTACCCAGACATAGTCTATCTTTAAAATATTGTAAGCCATTTTATGTGCAAGACATAGGATACCTCTCTCGAAAAAGTGAGAACTACAGTGGTAGAGTGATGTTCGTTTATTTAATACGGATAGCATGAACGAGTCTATCACTCACAATAATCATATGTGACAGCAGTGATAACTGCAACTGTCGTCATCATGGTCTTAGATTAGTCAACGGCGAAGGTATGAGTGGCCACACCGAACCGGTTGTATAGTTGGACCAAAGGATAGACTGCACGTCGGAGGACATGAATAAACAGCAATGCTCGATTGATTAACGGAAGGTGGGGACTGCAAGAGAGGAGAGGCGGATTGCGAGTTGGGGAAAGAGTGGTTGGCGACGGGTTATATCCTCAAATAGGCTAGCTTGGCTCACACGAATGATCGGTTCTATCGCGGCAATCTGAACCTGATCCTAGTTATGTCTGTCAGCTCCGTGGGCGGAATAAAAATATGAGAGGACGAGACTGAACTGGTCAACAAATGGAATATGTTGCGATCATATGTTTGTGTTCTTATTTCCCCGGAGAATTCAACGATATAAGTGACATTCATAGACTTTATATAACGAACCTACCTCGAAAACGGGACTTAGATGTGACGATGGAGCCCGAGGGCCGCGTGTGTTGATCTAACGCAATGATAGAAGAGCCATCATGTGAAATTGGAGAAATATGAAAATGCATGATGCGCTTTGTGTCCGATTGTCACGCCTGTCTTTACTAGTCCCGCTAGAAACCTTGTGACATAGCGTTCCCTCAGGCCTCGGTGATTGCGACGGCTGCCAATGCGGGTATGTAAAACGTGCTGCTAGCACCAGAGGGTGGACCGAAGATATGTATCCCGGTGGGCCTCGACTTTGCTCTACACCCGCCGTGCACTGGCACTACAGGTCAGCCGACCCGCATCAGCCACCATACTTCCCTACCATCTGATTTAATATCGGTTGTGGTGTGGTTCCGCCAGAGCCACATTGTCTTGACCAGTTCGACGCGTGGGCATCGGATCATAGTCTGGTGACCAGATCAAATAGGGCAAATTTTAATCATTGCAGCTGATTGTGCATCAGTCGTAGTCCTCCGGTTTGATTTCTGTACCTTCCAAAGTCCACTGGCGCCGGGACGTGGTTCCTTTGTTCTCCCTTGGGGGATGGAAGCTACGCTGCATTGTATCATGTCTGTTCAGGAGGCAGTCCCTCTTGGAGACGATTCAT
>JBBPOF010000578.1:0-20698 GCA_038091315.1 Porphyrellus cyaneotinctus | reverse complement strand
GTGAACCTTTTGACAACTCCAATGGCTCCCTGGACAGCTGATGTGGCAAATCCTGCTGGGAGAGGGTACCCCTGGTCCCCTCTTTCAAGCGATCGAGAAGAGATGGTTTGGCTGGAGGAGGATGCATGCTGAGACATGAGGGAAGTGATGGGGAACCAATGTGACTGATATTAGCCAAAATACAGGTCTGGTGAGACAAGGAGACAATAAGATGAGTAAAATCTACAAGCAGAGGGGCCAAACTGCGCACCTGGTGGGACAGGGAGAGAACTGGAAGTAGAGGGGTTGAAGCGCAGTTTCTGTCGCCCACCAGGCGGAGTTTGAAAGATGTGGCTGACAAGGCAAGATGCTCCCTGGAGGCTGACTAGACCAATTAGTCTCGTGTAAACAAGCTTTAAACCCACAATTGGAATGGGAATGTAAGTCATAACAAAAGGGGAATGGACACAGCTCCAGAAGTCAGAAAGGAAACACGGCTATATCACCATGACTGAAAGGGAATGGACCATATTGCTTTGAGAATGGACCTTGACAAATAGAGGATTTCATTATTTTTTCAAGGCTGATGATAATAGCTTGATATCTGATGAAATTTCAGATTGTGTGGTACATACTGTGAAGTTTTTCTCATTAGCAGTATCTGCATTGAGTGGCTAGGACCTGGAAACCGAGTCAGCAGATGATGGGTAGATATCTAGGAATGCCCAATGCAAGATGGAACAAACTAGGGACAGTATGAGCAGAACCAGCCATGCAGTGAGTGTAGCAGTGGGCGAGACCACCAGGCCAGAGACATAGTGACTATATGGGCTCAGATACAAAAGTATTTTGCTGATGTGGTGTTTCATCACTACTCAAATTCAGCGATGCAGCTATTTCTACTGTGTAATAGAAGCATCTAATTTATGTATCTTCTCCATCCAATCCATGCCAACCTGTTCCATCCTACACCGCTCTGATGTATCAAGATTGAGGTCTTGAGCTTCTTGGGCATAATGGAGATCAGCGAGTTCACTGCCATGACCCATCACGTGATTGGCTGTTTTGTAGAGCTCAGATTTATCCTTCTCATAAGACAGAAACTTGCGATGGAGTGCTTGGGCAAAATGGCGGTGCAGGTGAAGCCCAAAAGGCACCTTGAGTTCCCGAACAAACCAATTATGAAGACAGGGAGACAACGTGCTACTATCCCATAAGAGAGGAAGACATATGTAGCATAAACATTCTGGATTTCCAACTTGTCTTCAGTGGCTTGGCTTGTAAAGGCAAACATTTCGATGGGTCAAACAATGCGCAGGAGTTTCGTGAGGATAGTCAAAAGAGCAAATGGGATAACATGAAGAATATACTTGTATTGTCCCGTAATGGCCGTGGTCTTGTTGTAGCTGCTGTGCATGATCAGGGTATTCAGTCTCATGGATAAGAAAAGGTGTCGAGGACTGGTAGCAGAATTCGCGTGCTGCCAGCTTGTCACTTCTGTTACCCACCCAGGAAGCAAGAGCAGATGCATCAAAGTTAATGCTTCCGACAAAACTTCATTGACAGTAAGAAGCCACTCATCGAGGCATTTCGCATCCCAGATAATCTCATCTCCCTGGTGTATACAGAGTTCACCTCGCTTGCAAAGCTGTTCAAGGAAAAAACTGGCTGGATGGCCATTCAAGTCTGCGTCCATGTTGACAGCAAATAAACTAAAACCGAGTGTTTCGAAGTTGTTTGATTCAGAGGTATGACGAGGAAGGTCAAATGACCCCTGGGGGAATTCGACTACAAAGAGGATATCTCTATCCTCTTTGCTGGCCAAAGCTGAAAGGGAACTGTTTACCCGATCCACATACTCCGAGATGGCAACCGTGTGGTTTTGAACAGCCAGTTTTGTGCCATCCACATTCCACATGATAGTTTGACGTGTGGTTTTGAACAGCCAGTTTTGTGCCATCCACATTCCACATGATAGTTTGACCAGACGGTGCATGTTGTGCTATGTGACTCATGGCTCTCATACACCCATGAATGAAAGCGAGAGGCAAAATGTGTTCTTCAGATCATCAAGGCCACACCATGAGTTGTACATATCTGAAGAAGTTGTTAGTCTTTCGAAAGCCAAGCACACTCTGAAATAAATTACTTGGGTTTAAAGCTTGTTTACACGAGACTAATTGGTCTAGTCAGCCTCCAGGGAGCATCTTGCCTTGTCAGCCACATCTTTCAAACTCTGCCTGGTGGGCCACAGAAACTGCGCTTCAACCCCTCTTCTGCCAGTTCTCTCCCTGTCCCACCAGGTGCGCAGTTTGGCCCCTCTGCTTGTAGATTTTACTCATCTTATTGTCTCCCTGTCTCACCAGACCTGTATTTTGCGCTCCCCATCCCTCCCTGTTCCCCTTTCATGGTGTGTCCCTAGTGGCTCATCATGTATCTCCTTGCTGTGCATGTGACTCCTGAGCTTTCATGCATCCACAATATCATCAGAGTCACTTCAATGTGACTCAGTTTTGCTGGCTTCTCATCCAGGTGCTTCCATTACATGGACTAAGACCAATTGGCTCACTCCATGAGCTGTGTGTATAATTCATCACCGTCATCCTCATCATCTCTATTTGCGATCTGGAGGTGATAATTTTGTTCCTGTATGTTCGCCATGAGCGTCAGGCGAATGCCAAATTGGATGCGGGCATAATAAATCGTGATGTCCTTGGGGTTTGCGAAGCCACCTTCTGCTTGGGTGGATCAAAGGATTACATAGATGGTGGAGGGATTTTGGAAAGTATTCTCAAACATATACAATGCATTGGTTGGCATGTATATGCTGCACAGAGCAGCATCAACGAGGGAGTTGAGTTCTGCAGAGGTTGCCTTGGACTGGGGGCAAAGATTTCATAGAACTCCTTGAAAGCACTCAAATTGTTGGCTACTTAGGCCAATCTGTAGTCCGTCACCAGAAGGAACAGGAGACTCTGAGGCTCCAATGACATATTTCTTATGCTGGATGCAGTGTAGGACAAAGCATACAAGCCTGACCTCCTCTAGGGCATAAGATCTAATTGTGCTTGTTTGAGTTGGATAATTAAACTGATCGACCATTGTCCACTCCCCTCTAAACATGGTTGCCATTCATAAGTTAACATTTACTGGTGAAGTGACATACACACGGTTTTGGAGCCACCAGAAGCTTGCGGAGTTGATCAGAAACTTTTGGAATCTTGTCACATAGACTTTGAAAACACTTCACAACAGCCAACTTGAGCACTTGAAAACCATGTTCATTTTTGTGAGGAAGTTGGATCAGCTTTACGATTTTGCTTGGGTTAAGTGGGTGGATGAGGTCGTGGGCACCATTTTGCAAGAAAAATTCTAGGACAGCTTTCCAATTGGACCCTGCAGAGATAGGAACACAAGACCGCGAGGGAGACTGGTAACCAGAAAGGAGTTGTCCAAACGACTTTTGTGATTGAATTGGCATTGCATCTGGGCCAGGAGGGACAGATAGCCAAAGTGTGTTACATTGATCCTGGTCAAACGATTGGACAAAACATGGTTGAAACTCCTTCGAACACCAGAGATCATGTCCTCGGGAAACTGGAACATGCTTGTTAGGCATGACTCATATATGTTGTTGCCAATGCTCTCGCATTGACACAGGCTCAGATCCATCTTTTGTTGTGTCACAGATAGCAAAATCACAGTGGCTGCACATGTATCCTGGAATGGGAGCGCCTATGTGAGTGATGGGTCCAAATTGGTCTGGTTGCATTCGAAGTTCCCACATCTCGCCAACAGAGACAACGATCTTGGGATACTGGCCAGGCAAGGATGCACTGGATAAAGTCCTTCTGGGCAGGTGTATAAAATGATTGACCATGGCCAATGTTACTTTTTCTGCAGAACTTGAGCCTGTGGAGGACGTGATCTGATGTGTTGCTGAGGTCTCTTTTCTTATCTGCACCCCAACAGTGTGACAACAAGGAAGCAAGTGGGACACCGTAGCCACACAGGATCCCATTCTGACGGTTTTGACACACAATTATATTGTAGTCAGATAGATATGCGCAGTTGATGCGAGATAGGTCAGGCTCAGGATTTCTGATAAGACGATTGGAAGTGGGAATTAATGTCGTGTCCTGTTTCACTTGTCCCCTTTCAACCTGTTTGGCGGCTCTAAGATGGTCTTTAGCTTGACACAGGAATAAAGCAAGCAAATTACATACTTGCCCACCATATTTGAGGACTGTCAGATGTGCCCAGGAACATTCGTCATGTCAATGTTGAATGTGAATCGCATATAAAGGTCTGTGTTGATGATTGCTGACATAACGCCAGTTTCTCAAGAATGCCACATTCCTCATCAGTGAGAACAAAGGCAAAGCTGTGGTTGTCTGCCCCTAAGTCAGCGTTGTGTGATGGAGCTGGTACATGTGCTGGAAGGGGGTGAGGCGTGACCTGGGTAACCTGAGTAGCGGCAAGGCACGTTGGAATGAGGACGCAATCAATAACTTGTCTGGTTCTGGTGCGTTTGGATGAGGGATTCGATCCAGCCTCTGCTTCACTGCTGTCACCAGTTCTCTGGCATTTGGATGATGGTTTTGGAATAGGTTCAGTATTAACAGTTGGCGTCCAAACAACCAATGCCATCCTAGCATCTACTATTTATGATCAACACCATAACCAGAGTGAACCAGTATGTGGCTGAGTGTACCTTGCAGCTCACTGTTCCCATTGTCCCCAATATGCCCAATCTCAACATCACTACCACACTCTTTACCAACCTCAGGCGGTCCTTCATCTGGTAAAACTGTGATGTCCTTGGAAACCAATTCATCTGGAGATGGACTTAACATTATATCAATGAACAAGCATCCACAGTACAGCTCGCCTTGCTCTAATGCCATCACATCAGGATCCTCTGCTGCTAATCTTTCTCACTCCTGCTCCAACTTGGCCTCTGCCAAACAGTCATCCTCCTCTAGTTGTTCCTCATTCTCTATACCTCCATGTGGCTGGACCGGGTTGTCTTCTGAGTTCTGCAACTGGCCCAAGAGCTCTAAACCTAGGAACCTTTTCAAACTGAATAGTACCAAGTCCAGGAGACCATAAGCTTTGTCTGAAATGCTATTGACAGACCCTATCTGAGTCTGAGGAGAATGTGGGAATATGAGATAGCCATACAGATGCAGACCAAGTTGCGTTGGATGATATATGATGGTGCACACTTGAAACTAGTGCCTGGGTTCCATGGATGCCATTGCAATGCCCTTCATTACGCCTTCCAGACAGCTCAAAGCACAGCTACACAGTGGAAACTCAAGTTCGGTCATTCCAGACAACAGACAGTGACAACTACTTATGGGTTGATGTACTCCTCAACAGACGCCATTCCGAGTCCAGGCGCAGGAGGTGAGAGTTTGGTTGAAACTGGGAACCGCTTGAATGGTTGCCACATCTGCAACTTGATCCGTTTTTAATTACATACTTCGAGCGGCCTGCCAAAGGCTAGATTGCCTTTTATGAGAGAAGTTGTTCAAAAAAGGTTACACCTACTAAGGAGGGATGCAGTGATGGTTGCCGACCTCTGAAATGTGTTCTATATATCAATGCACCTCGCATCTCTTCCTGTAGTCTCCCTCATCGATGAAGTGCAGGATGACCATCATTGTACCTGCATCTGGAGACTGATGCATCTTTAGTTGCGAGGTGTGAAGCGTACATGTAGGGTTCTGAGAACGAGCCCCAGTGCTCATGTAGGCACAGTGGCGGCGAGCCAGGGGGGCACGATTCAATCGGTCATGATCGCAGTGGTGACCATGGCAGTGTGTGGCCCAGGTCGTGGATGGAGTGGGCATAGGGGGGTGGGCAATGATCTAGGCAGCCCTTTGGGGAGGGTCTGCTGAGGATGGAGAAGCTGATGGGGTCATACTTGCAGTGGTCAAAGAGAAGCTGGGGTCTGCCATGTTGCAGGGGGGGTAGGAGCTGGTTGGAGCTGCTCATACATGGTAGTTTGAGACGCACAGCAATGACACAGGCAAGGAGATTCTTGCATTCCCCCTCACCCAGAAATTGCCCCGATGCCCAACCCAAATCCACCTGTGACAGCCCTAAAACCAGACTTCTTGACCTCGGCAAGGACCAACTCATGTTGATCTGCCAGCCGCTCACTGGTCTGCCTGATCTCTTGGATAACACTGTGTTGATGGGTACACAGCAGGCACACTGTATCATTCTTGAATAGACATCTATGATGGGTGATTGATGACACATCGTTGAAAGAAAATGGTACAAAGGGATCAATTGTTGATCCCATGCTATGAGAATGTGTCATTAGTTTCGTCAATGGACAAAGAGAAACGCACCATTGCGATCTCATCCACGCCTTCCTTGGTCCATCTCATCGGCCAACCTTTGACAAGTGTGACGCTTGCCACCTCGTTCCGACTGAGGACTTGCATGACAGACAGAGGCGACATTATTGTCTCACTCTCAATATATTCCAGGAGGGATTTGAGATTCGCTTGATGCACAGTGAGAAGCGAAGGCGTTGATGCGAGGAACCAGAGGATGAGAGGGTAAAGGTGTAGATTATCGGGGCCGTGTTTGTATAGCGCCAAAACTACCTGTGATGAGAGTGACAATTCATGACACTTCTGTTTGCCAAGAGAAGACAGATAAGGGGGAAAAGATCTTCAAGACCTGCCAGATCCCATTCATATTAGGATAGAGGAGTGAGGATAGGCTCAACATCAAAAGGTGCAGATTCACAGTGCAATGTTAGGCTTGGACAACCTTTCAGTCATTGAAGATAGTGTCCTCCCTGTACAAGACATACATGAATGGTTTGCACATAATCCTGTTACTGGGCAGGTGCAATTCATCCAGGCACAAGCAACCTGGGATTGCCAAGCTCTCAGGTCTTTCTGCACATTCTCAACCTGATTGTTTTGCCAAAGAGGAACATTGTGTCTCAAATTCAAGAGTTTGTGATGGAATATGGAGCTGCAAACAAGGGTGGAAGTGTATGGGTGTGAAAGCCCATCTCACAGATGCCCTCCTTCTGCTTCTCATTGGCCCCTCATAGAGGACAAGGCAAGAGTCAGGAATCCACCAAGGGTAAGCACCAGTACTAACAGCTTGGAATCACACATTATCTGAAGCACATACATATGTTGCACTGAATTTTTTTTTGGAGTTTGCAGTTCCATACAGTCACCAATGGGCTACATTTGAGATAGTAGCCAAGTGACTTGATCCTACACAACCACCCTTTGTTCATAAATAACAGTTTTGTACATTTTCCAAAGTAGATGTGTTTGAATTGAACAGTCTGTGAGTGTTTCTGAAGGACTCTAACGAATTCAGCTGCAGGCACCTGGCTCATGAGCTTGGAGCCATTCTCCACTGGATTGAACATGGACAACCCTAACAGCATAATGATGAGATGGTGGCTCTCTATGAAAGGATACACCATGCATAAAGAATACTTTGATGAATAAAAAACAATAATGCATCTGATACATGACGCCCTTTCAATGAGGATCTAAATGTGCAATGAGCAGGATTTCCTGGCTCCCCATGTGTTACGCAAAACGTATGCTGTACATCTAGCGTACTCTGTTTGTCTCAAGGGAGGTACTCACGAAGAGACACAGCATCCTCAATAGAACAAAGCTACAACAAGAGACAAGTCAAGGGGTCAAGGTCAAGGATTCCTCAAGTCGAATGAGACTGAGGTCGAGGGAGACTTGAGAACATACAATGAACGTTGTATTGCATAGATCAAGAATGAGGAAAAGAGATACAGGCAGGTCAGTATAAGTACTAGCAAACTACTACGGATGACTAATCCATGGAACATCATAGAAGCAATAGAATGACTGAGTCACAAATGAGTCATGATGGTTGTTAGGGGAAATGTAAGCAGTGCGAGAGAACTACTTAGAGGAGAAGGCTGTCCATAGGCCAGACGTAAGTGCGTGTCCCCTACGAGCAATAGAGAGAAGGAATGGCGTGGGGAGTGCATTCAAGGTAATGCAATGACGCTAAAGCTGTCCGGGTTAAAGAGAAGAAGAAAGTCATCTTGACCTGGTGTTAGTATCCCAGGGAGTGCGAATGTAGAGAAATGTGAAGATATAAGGAAAATGGAGGCACACATATACTGTATCGTAACACCATGTGGACAATGTAGGTTGAGTGCTCAATCAAGCCACTCCTTCACTAGCGTTCTAAAGTGTAGTGATGATCTGTACCCAGTCACAGTGACCAAGATTATAGCTGTGAAAATTATCTTATTATATATTTCACACTCAGACATTTGGAGTCTAAATCCACTTGAGCATACTTAGGCAGACTAGTGACTATATATCTACAGGCTGAGCTGATCTTCAATATGGAAGGAATTCAGAGCTGGGAGGAGGGGCAACTTTCAACATGTCCAGAGATTTTGCAAGCAAGATAATTTGACAAGTTGCAGACAGCTTTTGGCTTCTAACTGACTTTGGCTGTAGTTAAGCCATGTGACTCAAAAAGTCAAGCTGTGCCTTCGAGCTGCTATGTACATAAGCTGTAACTTGGCTAGCCAAACCAGAACAATGCCCAGATGTTGATTCTGGCCTCAACCTGCCCAGTTACACCCCCCTCATGACAACCTTGACCTTACTGCCACCCATGCTGCTCACTGTCACTCTTACCCACCCCACCCCCCCCATTCACCAATGGGAGGGTCAGGCAAATCTGTGCATGCACACTTGTGCACTTGCTCAGCCATTTAATGATGACAGCAACACCTTACATACCTTCACCCTCTCCTTTCTCTCCCTCTCTCTCACTGATGATGCAATGATGTAATGCCACTGCCAGCCCTCACTCAATGTTCAACCCCCCACCCCTTCCTATTCATCAAATGCAGATGCAAATACTGTCAATGTATTCACATTTGTGTCTGCCCATGTGCTCTCCTCATCCACCACTCATTCTCACCATCCTTTCCTCTACACACCACAATGACAGCACAACCCCACTTCTGCCAGTGGCCCTCATTCAAGCCTCCATCCTTCTGTTTGCCTACACATCCAAATGCCTTGCTCTCTCACTCCAACAACAGTGACATGCATTGCCTGCACCTGCCAGTGGTCCTCGACCACCCCATCCACCTTTCCTTCACATGCAATGGCAATAACATGCCACCTCTGTCTTCATCTCCCACATCTTATCCACCTCATGAGGAGGTTCTGCTCACCTGCCCTTCCTCTACTATCATCTTGCAATGACAGCAGTGTACCAACAACATGATGATGCCCAGCTCTCATTTGACCCCCATCCCCTCCCCTTCACCTACACATGTGGACATGAATGCCCTTGCCCTCACCTTGCCTCACCCATGCCTTGTCCTCTCCCACCTCACCTACCCTCCCTCCATGTGTGACAATGACAGATCTCCCCCATACCTTATCCTCACCCTCCTCACTGCCTTCCCTCCATGTGATGACAATATGCTCTCTCCCTCTCCACCTCAGTTTGCCTACAAATGGTTGCAACATATATCACCTGCTTGTTATTGACTCCTTCAAGAAATGTGAACTAGGTATTTTCAAGTCAGTTTTTAGGTATCTGTTAAGGCTACTTTATGCAATCAATCCTGGCAATATTTCCACTCTTGATTCTCAGTAGGTTTGTAATTTATAGTGTGTCCCGTCCTCCTCAGAGTGTGTTCTCACAAACAAAATTTCATCAAATCCCACCATTTGAGATAAGTGTCATTTGATGATTTCTATCCAATTCCATGGAAGCTCAACAATGCAAAGCTGAACACTTTGAGGATGTTCTCTAGGCACTCTTCATCATTAACCAGAACTCACAAATGGAACACTAACAGACTGGAATGTATTCCCAGTATGCTATATCCACATTCAAGAAGTTGTTTCCACCAGAACATGATGACATAATATGGAGCCTTTTGTTTCAACTTGCCCAATGGCATGTCCTTGCCAAATCTTGGCTTCACACTGCTGAAACAGCTTTCATGTTTGTCTTGCTTCCAACCAGATGAAGGTGGCCATTCTATATAGACCATGAGCCTGCAAATAGTTCTATGCAGAGCAAGTCCTTCATGCCAGCATCAGGACCATAACTCTACATGCCCAAGTCAAGCTTATGTCTGAGTCAGAAGTATGTAGCTGATGAATTTAGGCCAAATGTTTGTGGAACATCCAAAAGCAGTGCCAAAAAAAAGACGATTGAGGAAATCGAACTCACAAGCATCAGAAATCAGACAACCAATCAAATATCTATGCCATTTCTATTATATAAGTAGTTCTGCACAGACTCTGCAAAATTGAATACCTGTACAACACATTTCTTTTAATACTACAGTAAGCATAGTTATGTATGACATTAGATCTGACTGTCTGACAGACATTTGGCCACCACTTCAGTATGTCACACTGCCAGTCACACAATATATTTCAGGTGTAATAAGACATTCTGTGCAAAACACAGATAATTCAATCCGTAATTTTGGTTCAGGTTTGTAAGTTACTCTCTATATACTAGATTATGGCAAGCACTTATCATTGCTTTGAGCTGTTTTGAGTCTCCATTAATCCTAGACAATATCACCCACACAGAAACTGGACAACAAACAGCAAGGAACAGCACACAATAAGGTTAACAGCAAAGTTTTCAGACTACTGGCAGAAGAAAATCATAACCCAGCCTCTGGGTTTCATAGCATCCACAATGAATACTGACCCAACACAGACAGTAGCATCAATGAGCAAAAATAAATTATACCACAGAAACAATGTTGGAGTTACAGACTTGCAGTTGCTATATGGACTTCGGTGTACTGATATGCTGCATTCAGCCTAGGTGTTACAATAATTTGTGCTACTGAAAGTCCAATTCTCTGCCATGTATGAAGAAAATCAATGACAGCAGTCCATTTTACTGCCCATGTGCTCTCAAATATAATTAGGTTCTACTAGTGGATAGTTGGTTGATGAGCTCAGGCATATGTAATTAATGATCTTCCAGTATGAATGTATGCCTGAGGTTGTCCATCTTAGTAGAGGTCAGACATTTTGGCCACTTTTCCTTCTCAGAATTTTGCCTAACCTTTATGCTGGCTCAGCTCTATTTGACTTGCTGAGCGCTCACATGGCTGTCATTTTTGTCAACAAGCCTGATTGGGTGAGTTTCTAGCTGAATGCACCTAGCCTATCATCTAATCAATTACATTAGTTTATCTCAGCCAACACCCCACTGGAAACAGAAGTTCCAAGCATTTTTCCACCCACTGTGAAGTGAGCTTTGAGATTATTCAGAACCTTTCCAAAATCTGATCTACTTGTTTTCAGCCTGTGCTGATTGGATCAACCAAGATAAAGATGATGTTTCATGCTGCAAGAATGCTGAAGCTGTAAGTTGATACCCCATGTCACTGAGATGGACTCATTCAAGCACTGATAGATTCTATTGTATAGCCTCAAACTAGATATATGTATGGCACCTGTTGTGCAAGATGAATAGTATTTGAGGGGTTGTTGCATGTGAGCTTGATTTTGATGACAGTGGATGCTTGCTTGGCACTATCAAGCCTTTAGTGCAATGGTGAGGCCACCTGCTTTTCGTGATTCCAGTTAAATATATTTGTGTTCAGGGGTTGATTCCATTTCATGCTGGCATTCTCTTGTCAGGCTCTACCAGTGAAGATAGCCATATCATTCATGTTACAGGTGGTCCTGGATGTCTATATCAAACATAAGCAAGTAGAGCATGTCCTTCAGGACCAACTATGGTTGGAACTACTCACTCATACCTCAGTTCTTCTGATTGCAAAAAGCTCTAAAGGTAGCACCTTCTGCCATCACTACATTTGATTGTTTACCAAGGGACCCAAATGCAAGAAAGATCATGAACTCACCAAATTCACCTGTATAAAGTGCAGTTGGGTATTTGGATGCATACCTCAGCCTGATTTCCTGATACCTTTATCTGGTGCTAGGTTAATTTTTTACAGCATTCCATTATCATGAGAAGAAGAACTTTATATGTCAATATTTCCGTGCAGAGTCTAGACTCCCATTCTGGGTCAACTGTGGGTAGCCAAGGCATGAGGTGCCACTGCTCTTCTTTTCAACCACTTCATGTACTACACTTCAGCATCCCATTCTTCAATGCTAAGTCCCTTCTTGCTTTTTTCCCCTGCCCACCACTCCTACTCACAAAGCACCAGACTTGTTTCACCACATCTACATAATTGAAGCATACCAAAGGTCCATTGCCTGTAATGAATCCAGCAGTACATTGGTGGTGTGGACTGAAAGAGGGGTGTCTCTTTCATACATTGTCTTCAAAAACTCCTTGAGGATAGAGGACATAAATGACTGCCTCTCTGCCTATATTTCTAGGTGATTGCCAGGTCTGTACCAGTGATGAAGGACATTGTCAAAAAACCTGGATCTAAGGTTGCATGCATAGTTTCCAGCATGCCTTGTGAGCATCTGGATGGCATTTGATAGTTGACCATCCAAGCTTGACCACCATAGGCAGTATATTGTATTGTTCAGAAGCCTGAGCACAAATAGACATTCTAGAGAAATCCAAAGGAGGAGCACATTTGACTTCTTTACAGGGAAAGTGTTCATCCTGTTGTTATAATGACTGCAATGGAGGAGCTCTGGAGCTACATGGTTCTCCTCCACCAATGGTTCCAAGCCAATATTAGACACAATGGAGGGAGGGTATGAAATGTAACTGTGTGAGCTGTAATTCCATGGTAATGTTGATTGTACCATAGAGTCTTGTTTCTGGTATCATTTGTCAGAAAAACTGAAGAGACTATGTGCCATGACAAAGTGAGTCTTCTATAAGCTGCTCAGGGATGCATTTATTAAAGGCATGCTGAATTACCATATGACACCATTTTACTATCAAACCTCACTGATATTGCCATCTAGTGATTAGAATTGATGCAAAGAGGAAAATATAATGATGTTTCAGGCTGTGAATTGACCCTTTTTTCAATGTCTGTCAGCACCCTCACCCTTTCCTCAGAGAGCTTTGACCCTGGGGTACTTCAAACTGCAAGAGGGAATGTTGTGTCTAAAGTGAGTGAAGTGAAGCAGGTTTCTTGAGCAGAATGGATGGGATGAGCTATCATTAAGTTGATAATCACATCAGAAATCCACCTCCATCCTAGAAGCTCAGTGAGCTTCAGGGTTGTTGTGTCCCAGAAGGGACCACTCCATGGCAACCTGGACAGGATTGCAGGAATGACCTCTGCAATGTCTGGTGGTGTCACCTCCATGGCCTAGTCCCAGCATTTCTGCCAGTGCTTCTGACTGGAGATGGCTTGAACTGTTTTTGACCAAAGCATTGGTGCATAGGGGTAAATAGTGGGTCTGGCCAAACTGCTCATCTTTGATCAACTTGTGTGTACTTGGAATGTAAGTTGATTGGAGGGCCCAAATGTCTAGTTCTGATGGTGATGTCTGCCTGCAGGATGTGTGGCATGCTTGCTGCATAGTCAATTGATATGCTGGTATCTCCAGTATGAATATAACCCTCAGCTTCCCACATTTGAAGGAGATTACCAATATGGAAGTCAACATTAAGATGCTATTGCTGTCAGTGTAGCCAGAACTTGTAGAGAGTAGTACTATGCTGGCAAAGAGCATCTAGTATGACCAAAAATCTACATCCACCATGACTGTGGAGGGTTTGGTATTTGTGGAGTTGTTCTTCATGATTCCACTGGATGAAGAGATCAAGTCCACATACATCTTGCAATATGTCACCTTTTGCAGGAACCGAGTCCATGGCATACAAAAAGTAACAGCATACAAAGAGTATTTAGAATCCTCTGCCATCCCTCCTCCCACTGATTAAACTGCCAGTACAGTACCCTTTGTTTTAGTTTTCCCCCATCATATAGCATTCTCCTATGCTAGAAGGGTTCTATGTATCCTGAGGATGTTCTACAGTCTATAGGGCCAGGCACATTGGATAGTGACATGATGAAGCACAAAGTAAAGCATGCTCTTCAAGTAGATGTATTTCTGAGTTCACAACAATATTGCTCTCCCAGAGACCACAACTCTCAGAGCCATTATCAGGAAGTATGGATGCAAACAAAGGAAAGTGGTCCTAGGAAAGAGTCACAAATTTGGTGGCTGAGTTAGTAATCAGAAGGTGTGACAATGATGTACTACAACAGAGACTTGGAACTGTCATCCTTAAAGTTGGTGATCTGGTTGATATCTGTCAGTGACTCCAGTGCCCACAATTGAACTGGCAAGACTCATAACTTGAGGCATAGATGTTAGACTCTTCCTCACATTTATGCACCTTGTGTGGTCATGCCCATGCTCTGTCATATGTCTGTTGCTCTTTTATTCCTACTAACCACCTATTCCTATGGTGTCCCTGTCCTACCATCATGCCATGCACATATCCATCAACACTGCAAACCTACTTGTCCCCACATACTCTTGCCACAAGTCTTCCACATAGAATAGTGCATCCAATACAATGGTTTGGTTTGAGACAGATGTTAATAGATCAAACTGTACCATAGCTATGTAGTGGTGTCACATCCAATCTTAATATGTTTGCCTGTATCCTGCCAGAGACACATGAAATGCCATGCCAAGTTGGTCTGAAGTGAGGCCTGTTACAATACATACTCACAATCCCTCAAGTGCTTGAATGTCCATGGCCATAGCCTCTTTTTTTGATGCAAATGGCTCTACACAACAGTGTCTATGGCCAAATATGGATTCTGCCCAACAACAATTCTTAGACAATCAAATTACTTGAGGCACCTCCACCTAAAGATAATGATCCAGAGGGGTTGAAGCTTGTGGCAGCAAAAGATCCATTGGAGTAGGTTAGCAAGTTCTTTGGATCATTGGGAGACTTTGGAAAGGACAACTGAAAGCTGTGTGACCCCATTGTTGGGTGCATGTGGGCAATCCACAGTGGCCTGAAGTCCATGTTCACAGTATACAACTCACAAACAGGGGTCTGTCACACTCTACCTTGAGTGTTCATGCTGGTGTGTTTGATGATGCAGTTCATTGCAGTTGCTTCCCTAAGCAACATTCTCCAGTTAATAAAGTCTAATCAATCCATTTGGTATGTTGGATGAGGACCTATCATCGAAGAGGTTGAGCATAAGAGCAGCAGTGAGCTGTTCAAGTTGCAAGCCAAGCTGGACAACTTAGAAGAGATTGTGCAGCTCATATGAAATTGCCATGTTCCAATGATGTCTGTGTTCTCATGCCATGTTATCTTCCATCTGTGCTGCAATGTCATCAATTCAAGTTGCCTCCTGACCAAGCTGGGCATCATGCATATTGCACACCACCACTTCATGGTGGTGCAATCTGGGATTCACACTTTGACAGCACTACTTTGTAAATTTCTTCGATTAACCATACTTAGTTGCAAAAACATGCCCTTCTGCAAACAAGATTTCTGCTATTGCAGGTGGCATTTCCCAAGTTCAGTAATGTGCTATATTGAGTTGTGGAAATATGGAAAGCCAGATGTTTGTGGTTCAAATTTGTGTACCACATTCAGAAAATGTTGGTGCATCAGATACTATGAACCCCATACACCACACTGCTTGGTGTGGTGTGTTGCTATGCATTGCAATATATGCTGGTCATACCATCAATTCAATATCAACATCATTTCCTCAAACTATTATGCAATGCAATGTACATGACCAGCCACTAAGGTACCAGTGGTGAGCAATGATGGGAATATTTGGAAAAGCCATCTTCACCTTCCTCTCCTATGCTGCATTCTGACTGACCTATGCACTCTTTCACTACATCATTCATTTTCACACCAATGGTGGGTGCTGGAATGTAGCTGTTGATCTTTAATGTGGGATGGGTACATGTTGTTCATGGACTCAGGACTCTGACCAGATAGACATGTTACAATAACACAGGCCAAGTAACAGTCACACTCATGCCCCTCAAGCAAGTTGTTGGCATAGATCTGAGTATGATGATGGTTGATGCTGCATGATGCACCCTTGCCAATGGACATCAGGATATCCTGTTACAGCTTGGGCTACTTGGGTGGTACCTTCTTTTCTGTCTTGAACATCCTCACTCAGTTCATCTACCTTTTTATATATGCTACATTCAATGACACTCAATCTTTGGACTTGGCTTTGGTATGACAGCCATCATCCTTGGTGGTCAGACCCTTGCCTTGATCAATGCAAACATGCTCCCCTTCATTGGCAGCATCATCAGCATCAGCATCACTCACCAGGTATGCTGAGATATGTAGTCCAAAGCCATGTGGTGAAGGTTGTTGATATTTTGATTTGTCATTTAAAAGGATCCTTATTGGACTTGTTTGGTTGTCTGACCATGTCTATGAACACTACAACTGGCTGGTTGCACTTTTCATCATGTGTTGTCTCTATGGGCTTGGTGGCAAAGCCAGATATGACTTCAATGCCCAAAAGCCATTGGAAGATACCAGAAGAGCATTTCATTCTTAGCTTTGATGCCATTATCTTTGGCTCTGTCATAGGCTGGGCACCTGTTGTTGCCAATTACAATGTTCACTTACTGGTTAATATAAATCCTTGGCACATATTGACATTTTGCAGATTGTTCCTTCCAATAGTATTCATCATAATATTGGGTGTGATGCTCTCTCCATTCAAGTGCTTGGCTGTCCATTTGCCATCATACCCTGTTTCCTATGGATATTCATCATATTCCTCATCTATATCATTGCTGGAGTTGCTGGGCGAGCATTTCAGCACTATCCTTATCAAAATTTTGGCAATACTGAGTTATTGGATTGTATTTTTCATCGTCATCATTGCAGAAGAAGGTAGGAGGATACAATTTGCAAGATTGGGATATCCCTTTTAAGTACATGTTTCTTGTTCCAGCTTGACATACTACTTGTGTGTTTTGTATTCTTATGTGCTTTTCCTTTTTTTTTTACTTGCAGACTCCCAATTGGTATCATAGGCTTGTCAGTGTACTGTTTCTAAATAGTAGGTGTGGTGATTGGAATGTTGCAAGTATGGTGTGTGGGACTGATTGTGAAATTGGCTGGTGCAAAATCTGGTGCTGACCTTGGATTTAAAGTATATCAAAGATCCTTTCTTTGTATCCATGACTGTGATACATTTACTCATGCATAGCTCATAGCCTGTTTCACAGCTTGCAAATTTACCTTGGGACAAGCAGGTCACCCAAATGTGGTCAATATTTATCTTCAGTCCAAAGTAATCCAGAGTGCAGCTTGCATGTATCAAGTTGAGTCTTGTTTGATGTGAATGCCTGCACATATACCAAGCTTGTCAAGCATGCATGGGCTTAACCCTGATGTCTAGATCAGAACTATTGCATTCATTTTTATTCTGAGCAAGAATCTACAACACAATCATGTTTACACTTTGTTCTTGTCCTTTACTGACCACTTGACTCAGTTTTTGCCAGTCTCCTGATTTTCTTCCTCATTCTTTTTCTCATAGTCTTTCTCCTGTTCTTTTTCTCTTTTCTGTCCTCTTTGTCTCCTTTGTCTTCTTCCCCTGAGTGACAGTAATCCTTGAGGTGAAACCTCTCTTCAAATTCACCATCATCTAGAAGCTTGAAACAAATAGAATGCTTCATCAGGCTCTACAAGCAGTTTCCTCTAGGACTTGGATTGCAACAAAGTACATTGATGCCATTATACTACTCTTCAATGACATTTACATTGATCATATGCCATCCAATAAAGCAAGGATACAGCTGCTCTCAATCTCCCTTCCTAGGGTCCCTAAAGCATGTGTGTGTCCCACAACAGATGGAAGTGACCCTCACATCCATACTAACACTCTCCTCCAAATCCTGAGTGAAAATGTGTGGGACTGAATAGGCTTCTGGGTGGTTGAGGCGGTAATTTGCATGGCAGCAGATGCAGTGTTGGGGTTTGGAAGAGGTGCTATGGCAGCAGCATCCATTGCAGTGGCAGATATAGGGCTTGATACTGGTGCCTCTGAGCATCCACCTTTCTTGCCCTATGGGTCTGGTACAACCTTGCAGATCAGACCTTTGCTGGATGGGGGGATTCCTCCTCTGGGTGTGATGCCTCAGCAGGTTGTTTATGGTTGTAACTAGTTGAAGCTTCATCTGGATGCTCATATGAGTGTGGTGATAGTTTCTTGTGACTCGAACAGGTGTCACTGAGATGTGCCTTCCCCCTACAAGGTCCAGGGTCACATCATCCATGGGCATTCACTTAGACAGTAACCAGCTCAGAATCATCCATAGCATTGATCAAATTATCTACATGTGAAACAGCATCATCATGTTCATGTTAAACTGCCACACTCAAATACTGCCATTGGAAGATAGGTACTTCTAGTGGCTCAGATAGCAAAGATATACCTTGATCAGCAAGAGAAGATTGTTGTAAGTTGAAAGACTGCCACTGAACATGAGGTTGAATGCATGGATGGCTGAACTGTGCTCCTCATTCCAGACAAGTGCAATTGTGTGAGTAACATGACCAATAATGGATCATTGAATCTTGATGGGGTGGTGGGTGAAGTTAACACATGGAGCAACCAATGAATGAAATTTACTTCTTTGGCATTGCTCAAGAATGCCACATTTTCAAACAAGAACAAAAAAAAAAGTGGTCAGCAAGGGCCTGGACGTGAAGTAGAGGGCTGATAGGATACATGGTATCTTAATCTGAGAGCTGCTCAATGTGAGTCTGGTTGTTCATCCATGAATTGAATACTGTAGTATTAATGCAGCTGGAATGCTGTGGGGCAGCAAAAAATGGGCATGGGAAACAGATTGATATATATGATAAATTGGGCATATAGAGGAGACAGATAGGGTGAATACTCTAGTTAAGTGGTATGATACTTGCAAGATATCTACCTAAACAGATAGAGTGAATACTTGACTATGTCAGTACAATAGATAGGAGTGTAAGTAGCACAGTAGCTCATCTCTAGTCAAGTGGTATGGGACTGGAGGAAAGCAGGAGTGTGGCATGATGCATAATTATATGAGTAGTGTCCATAAAAGGAAATATAGTAAAGTATACCATATGAAAGCTAACCATTGTGATGATCAACAGTATAGGGGCTTACAAGGCTAAAGAAAATGAGGGTAATGGATGATGATTTCTTAGATGCACCACTGTTAATGAGTAGGGCCGTATATGCCCAGTGTCAAGTGTGATGGAGGAGGGGTGTAGGAGAGCTACAAAAAATGCAAAAGTGGAAGATGTGGAATGTGGAATACAGAGTATAGAATACAGAATATGGGGATGTAAAATGTGGAATGTGTCTACAAAACAAAATAGAGTGCTGCTTTACATCTAAGTTTGTGAGGTTGGCCTGGGTTCTCATTTTGGGAGTGCCTTGAGTAGGATTGATGGTTGTTGAGTCATTTTTCTATGGTCCTCCTAGCTGCAACTATCAGCCCCATTACCCTAGACTCCAGTGGAAGTGCTTTTAGATTGTGCATGAGACCAATAAGCTTTTTAATCCTTTCCTTCAAGGAAGCTATTTTGAGGCTGTGATTACTCCCTCTACAGTTCCAAGGTGAGTCCATGGAAAGACTAGCCTGCCACCTTCATATTCCACATCAAATATGCTTAGGAGTTTCCACACTGCCTTAAGTTGGAGGACAGTAGAGAGTGCTGCATCCACAGGGGCCATAGTAGATGGTAATTTTTCTGCAAAGAATGAGAAAATGAGATTAAAAACTTATTGAAATCACACATACTTATGCCAGAGTTCCTGTATTACAGCAGACTATTCCTTTATCTGGATTACACACTTTGTACAGGCTGTGGACTCTTCCTTTGAAGCCTGGAATGCAGCCCCTTCATCAGGGGACCAAATCACCAGTTCTGATGAAAAACAGAAGCAGTAATAGAATGCAAATATCCAATCTGGAAGTATGGGGTCCTATTTATGGGATGTGGTGGAGGATATGATACAATGGATGGTGTTAAGCATAGCCAGTCTGCATGAATGACAGTTGAGCTGTTGTAGCCAGGGCTTGAGGAGTGCAAGAATTTTCCACCTTTCCACCTCAGGGAGGACCCCATTCAACAAATCCAGAATGCTTCTCTCAATAGTTTCATGCTCTATAAATCTAACCAGAGAATCATAAATCTCAACCTTGTGCGTATTTAGCATGATAATGACTGCAACCCAGTAGTCACTGTTTGGAGGGCAGAGTGGAAACAGCACCTTGGTTGCAGTTCTGTCCCAAAGAAGCAATTGAAGTGGGTGTCTTTTCCAGCATTTAAATGTCTTGTACTTCTGATACCAGAAGCAGTCAAGGACTATTATGCTACTGTTAGCCTCAATCCAATATTCTTGCTTTGTCCCCATATGCTCTAGTACCCAATCCATCTGTTCATTGGTAAGCCAGTTGCAAGACAGCAATGAGCCATGTTTAGGTCAGTTGTTTATATACAGTGGCTCAAAAAACTGTCCACATGTTTGCATATTTTCACCTAAAGCTGATATTCTGCAATAACCCTAACCTGGACTGTCATTATGTCAGTGTATGGAATAACGTACTTGCTCTTGGCTTTCTGTAACATCAAGGGTCAAGGGATTTGGTTAGGATTTGATGAAATAGCAACCATTTCAAAATGATGACTCATTCGGACAGTTTTTTGACTTTAAGTTTTGATTATATAT
>JBBPOF010000577.1:0-20710 GCA_038091315.1 Porphyrellus cyaneotinctus | reverse complement strand
AAGAGTCAGTACTTTATTTCATACACTAACATAATGGCAGTCCAGGTTAGGGTTGTTGAGGGTTATCAGCTTTAGGGGAAAACATGCAAACATTGGGACAGTTTTTTGAGCCACTGTACATTCCCCCATCTGACAATCTCCGCCATGACATTCTCCGCTGTTGTCATGACCATGAAATGGCTGGACACCCAGGATTCCTCAAAACCCACCAACTCATTGCCACTGAGTATTGGTGGCCCAGCCTCGCCCACTTCGTCTGCAAATACATCGAAGGCTGTGGTACCTGCCAAGCCAACAAGGTCAACATGCACCCTGCGTGCCCCCCTCTTTCTCCCATAAAGTCACATGCCTCCCGCCCCTTCCAGCAGATCTCTTGTGATCTCATCATGGATCTCCCCAAATCCTCCAGCTTCGATTCCCTCTTGGTCATGGTGGACCACGGCCTTACAAAGGGGGTAATCCTTTGCCCCACTAAAAAGTCCGTCACCACAGAAGGGATCGCCTCCCTCTTTTTCCACAAAATATACAAATGCTTCGGCCTATATGACAAGATTATCTCTGACCGTGGCCCTTAATTTGCCTCCTCCTTCGCCAAAGAACTTGGCTGCCTCTTGAATTATGACCTCTCCTTATCCACCACCTATCACCCTCAATCCAATGGAGAAACAGAATGTGTCAACCAGGAAGTGGAAATGTTTCTGCAGATCTACTGTGGATCACACACAGCCTCTTGGGCTGATTCTATCACCCACGCAGAATTCGCACACAACCACTGCCCTCACTCTGTTACCAGCAAATCCCCCTTCTATCTCATGATGGGATATGAACGCCGTGCCCTACCTTCCATCCTCCCAGAATCCTCTGTCCCCGCAGTTGAAACCTGCCTCAAAGTGTTATCCGCTGCTTGAGACAAAGCTCTCGCTGCTCATGAACTCGCCCGACAAGTCATGGCTTCCCATGTCCGCTCTAAATTCAAACCATTCCTGAAAGGAAGTAAGGTTTGGCTAGAAGCCCACAATCTGAAATGCGATCTTTCATCTCTGAAATTTGCCCCCAAACAAGAAGGGCCCTTCACTATCACCGACATCCTATCTCCCCTATCATACAAACTCTGACTCCCAAAGACATGGAAGATCCATCCCGTGTTCCACGCATCCCTCTTATTACCCTATCATGAAAACCCTGTCCACGGCCTGAACCATCCGAAACCCCCACCTGACCTTATCAATGGAGAAGAAGAATTTGAAATTGATAAGCTTCTATGCCACTGCGGTCCCCCTTCTTGCTACTCCTTCTTGATCTGATGGAAGGGATACACTGCCAAAGAAGACTCCTGGGTCCCTGAGTCCAATTTAGAACATGCCAAGACCCTCCTCCATGCTTATAAGTGCTCTCACCCCAAAGCCTTCCCTCCAAGAACCCAAAAATGACCTACCCTTCCACCACCAATGCTATCTGCTCCCGCCTCTCCTCCATCTCCATTCCCCCCACAGCCACTCGTGGCCTTGTCCCTATCCCTGATAATCTCGAGCTCCTTGAGCTCCTCCTCACCGATCAAAGCCTATCCTTATCCATCAAAAGCCAACTAGAAGTTAACTCGCCCCTCAACTTCCTCTATCGCGCTCTGAACTCTGCCCTTTCCATCCAACAATATGTAAAGTACTCCATCACCCCCAATGGCTCCCCAGAAGACTCCCACCTCGCTGCCACTGCCCATCTCTTCTGCATCAATGTGGAACATACCATTCAATATCTTTTAACTGTGCTCATACAGCTCAGTATGCTCGATTTATCCATAGAGATTCATGAAACCCTCCATAACAACCTAAACTCCCCCGCTCTCACACCTTGTATACCAACCCCTGCTCCAACTCGCCCCTGGCACCCCGCCACCTCTGTCCTGTCCCCTCCCTGTCTGCTCTCCCAGCAGTCCTCATCATCCTCCAGTGGCTCTGTCCTCTCCGTCGCCCTCAGCCCCTGCCCCATCTCTGATGCTAGATGATGTGCCCAGGCCATCATGGAAAGTATGTGCCTCCAGCTCGATGCCATCCTTGACATTAGTCACCCCCACTATAATAATGCCTGCTACCTATGCCATCGACTTAGCCACATCAAATGAGACTGCCACCTCTATGAATGCCCATACTGCCACAGGTTCACCCCTGGACACAACCAACAGCAATGTCTCCGTCACCCCCACTCTCTGCCTAGTGCCTCTAGTATGCCCACCTCTGCCGCCTCCAGCAACACCTCCCTCAGATCCACCATGGCATCCAACCCTGCACCCCCACTTGCTGCTGCACTAGACCCAGACGTTGATGATGTTGCATCCACACTCGCGGACCCAGGATGGTCCACCCTTCCTGGTATCCTGTCGTCCCTGTGGTATACCCCAAGGCCCATCTCTCTACCTCCGTCGTTGTCCATGGAGTCCTCCCTCACCCGCACTCCATCCCCATCATTCAGTGACAACAATTACAACAGTTTTAACAACGAAGCCATGAGCAACATGACCAGTGAGCCAGTTGGTCAGGATTTTTACTTTTGATTGCGAATCTGGAAGCTCTGCCATAACTGGGGGGTAATGTTACAATTTGCCCTTATCCTTTTCTTTTCTCCCTTTTATTTGACATAGCTAAGCCCTGTTCAGACTTATTGTTAGAACCATGATTACTTGGAGGTCATATGCTCTGTTTTGGCATCAGAGCACAAGTCCACTTAGGGGTTGACCAAGTCTGGTAACAGGAACAAGGTCCGAGGGTGAATGACAAAGTCTGGAAGTGGATGGCAATGTCCAAAGATGGAGGAGGATGTCCAAAGGTAGACGATGAAGTTCAGTGGAACAAGGTAGAGGACAAGGATGGATGGAAATGTCTAAGAACAAACGTCCTATGGACATAAGTGGAGGTCATGGTGGACTTGACTGGAGAGATTAGGAACTGTGGCTTCAGTGACTCAGGTCGGAGTGCTGCGCCCTTGTGTGAACTGTATCCTAGTATTTGACGAGGGACGGAGTTAACTACGGGGAAGCCAAAGGTAATGACAGAGGAGATGGGAATCAACCCATTAAGGAAGTCAGAGGTTCATGGGGTATTCAAGTTGATATTCGAACTAGAGTATGTATGTCCCAGATGCCCCTTCTTCAAACTGGTCTCGGCCCTTGCTTTCCATTCCTCAGCACAGTTATGGAAGAAATTCTCGGTCCATTGGAATTCAGCCTTCAATAACTCCAGTTCTTCACTCCAGCGATCCATCATGGATTTTGCCCTAAGTCAGTGGACTCGATAGACTAAACATTATTTTGAATTGTGATCACATGAACATTAAATGTCCCACTCACATTCTTCCATCCATTCATTGGCTCCCATGTCCCTTGGTATGTCCATCAACCACAGCCAAGGCAGGTGTTCATGCTGAAGTCTGTGAGCAGTAGGGTTCATTGCCACTGTTGTAGCCTTCAGATTGTCCTCCTTAAGCACTTGGTATCGATCTAAAAGTTGCTTGTAGGCCCCAAGCTTAATCATGGCCTTTCGGCATCTTCGGTATATTTCAGCATGGAACCTGAGCTCGGCATCCACTGCGGCAACACAGCCCCATGCTCGGCCTGTTGTCCTCTGATTGGATGCATGCTGAACATCATTACAAAAGAGGACAGCCTTGTCAGCAATATGAATTCATATTTCATGGAGAGCATCATTTGCTTGTCCAATCCTCAGCTTCAATTCTTGCATGGCTAAGTTTTGAATTCCAAGAAGGGCATATTGGTCTTCGCTGAAGGTTGAAGGTAAAGGCAGCCATGCTTGATCAGGCCATTAATTGTTGAGTTTCACCATCAGCTCCTCATTGGATGCTTCATCCACCCAATATGCATCTTCATCCTGCTCCCCACTGAGTTTGGGTCCAAGGAGATGATCCTCCTCGAAGCTTGGACTGAGGTAGGCCGAACATTGCTTGAGAAAGCCAGCCATATGACTGCTCAATCACTTGGTCTTTCGGGCGACACCCAGGCACTGTTTCTCAGTGGCATAAATTCCCAACTTTTTGATTTCTTTGGCAAGTTCCATCTGGCTCTCCTCCAGCCAGATTCCTTTCGTGAGCCAAGTGGTGGTCCCAGCAACCTTGGAGCAGATGGCTGACATCGATTCAAGCATCTCTAACTCATTTGCATTTGCACTGGGAGCTTTTGCATGGTCACCTCCTGACTGAATTTGAGGGTCAATGTCACTCACCTCTGTGAATCTTCAGGTTGAATATGTCCATCGATTGCTGAGCAATCTTTCAATCAGTTCTTCAATGCTTTCTGCTCTTCCCTCCCCCATTTTCATCACTGCTCATTGATAGCAGAAAGGTCCAGATTGTTGAATGTGGCTAGGGCTACTGCTGCCGAGCCCTTAGCCACTTCAAATTTCCATCAGAGGGCTGGCACTGAAATGTTCTGCTTGGGATTGAGCTCAGCAATTTGCATGTGCAGGCGACTTACCCATCTGAATCATCTTCATGAAGTTAGAGTCGTTCATTTGAAAATCAAGAAGCTCCTGTTGATGGGATGAAGCCATTCCCCTGGTGGATGCCAAGACAATGTTCAGAGTGGACCATAGAGTTTCAATGATCTCTCCATTTATCCAACCAGATTGTGGGATGAACAGGGAAGCATACCAAGCAAAGCATTCTTGCCAGTGGCCATGCACATGCCATATGTCAATACCAGGAACAATTTCCAAATCATTGTTAAAATTCAGCTTTGGATTGTTCCTCACTCGGGTTTGCCAATTCTTCATATATGAGCAATTGATGTCGTAGAAGTGTATGACCTACGGAACGGTCTCCATGTTGTAAGTGAGGGCATTTGCAAGAGAGTAATCCATGTTCAGCAGTCTAATCATGATCTTGGCATTGTTCAGGGCTATGGGAATGGAATAACACACCTTTCCCCCTTCTGGAAATTGACCACCAAGTGAGGTATGAAGCACCCATGCCAAGCACATGCCATGGCACCAATTCCCATAGATTCTAGTTTGCCTCGGCTGGTGTCGGCTTGATTGACTGCTTGGTGATTGTTGCAAGTGGAGTGCTGTAGTGATGCATCAATCTCAGAATGTGTAATTGCTCGTTCGTTGTCACTCGCCTCAGATTGATGAGGTGTATCCCTCATATATTCCTTGTATTCAGCTCTTTTGATCATGTAGCCAAGCCCATCCATCAGCCAAATCTGATCTTCAGGGTTTCTGTCATGCAAGTGCTCAGCCTTAAAGTTGCTGTCCATGATCAAGGTTCTTGCATACTTCCAGCTGCACATGCGTCGAAGATCTATATCAGAATCCATTGGAAATGCTCACTGTCATGGGGCTCACTCCATTATCTCTGACTCGGTTGCATCTGTATTCACCCCCGGTTGGGGACATGCCAGGCAGAACAATGCCAGCTGACCATGGGCTGGCTCCCCAGGCTGATGGCCAAAGCCATTCCATTTCATGAGCTTCAGCAGCTGCCATTGCCAAGTAGCTGGGAGCAACTTCCTATAACAGTTCTGCATCTCAGGGATTATCGCAAGCTCTGTGAACTGGCATGCAACATATTGGGACCTTTTGCAGAAACATAGGAGATGTTATACAGCGAATCTTACTAAAGTAATTCATTCCCAAGATGCTGCACTCCAGATTATCTTGGAGAAAATCATCCATGAGTGTGAAGGTGAAGACAGTTCTAGGGCTTTTCTGGGTTTCTGGGAACAGGTGGTGCTGCAGAAGCTGAATATAAGGAGCATTGGCATTTTGGCATCTGCAGTGGGTAATATTTAGGAAATGCATGCTGGAAACATTGACCACCATGAGGTATTTGCCATTTCTCAGCAGCCGAAGTTGGTAGGGAATTTCTTCATCTGGCAGGTCTTCCCATTCATCATCCTCAATTGGACATGCGTCATTTGTGCTCTCATCCCCCTCAGCCTCAAAGGAACATGGACCACCTCCATGGCCAAGATGGATCTGGTAGCCTGTCTGTTAGATGTTGTGAGTGAAGTATGAACTTCAAGGAAACATAGAAGACTCACCCAACATAGAGTAGTATTCTCAAAGAATGAACCAGTCCATTGTTGAACTTGGTGGAAGGGATGGTGTCAGTGCCGATCTCAGAGACATGTAATACAGAAGATTGGTTGTCCAAAGCAATCTGTGCATCTATATGATCCATCTCAGCCACAATAACAATGTTTTGGAAGAGGAGGACCCTCCATTTCCAAAAGGGTGTTGAGGTACTCCCACTGATGAGGAACTCATTCTTGCAGGTAATCATTGGAAGTCTGAGAATGAAGTACCATGTCAGTCATTCAATTAGAGATTGCAATTGAAATGAATGCATCTTTGTTTCTGACAATTTGAAGGGCCTTATCTCTGCTGTGTCTTCATCAAGATCATCATAGGCATTGTACATTTGGCTTGGTGACCATCTAGAGTGTGGGCGCTTTACCTGTTTTGGACCCCTGGTGGTTTGCTTGGTGGAGATGGTAACATGATTGACTTTGCTGATATTGATCTTTCTTCTGTTGTTTGTCACCATGGCAGGCAGCAGGCAGAGAGTGCAGAGCTACACAGAACTGGCTATCCTTTGATTATCAATGAAGCTGCTCTTCACATAAGCAATTAGACTCTTTTGAACACCAAAATTGCCAGAATAAGAAATTCCATGATACTGGAATGATGGTACCTGCTGAAATTGGGCTTGGTAAGGTGCTCCTGGTATCAGCAATCATGGAATAAAGGGCTGCAAATTTGGCATTCTTCTGTTCAGAGAACTCAGTTCAACACATCATTCAACAGTGTCCCTTGAGCTTCCTCTGCTAGTTTTTTACTATATAGCTCCCTCTCACAATGAACAACCAATATTCCATGGAAGAGGATGAAGGTACCACATGTACTGGCAGCCAATGGGACAGTGATGAGGACCAGGGCAATTTCACCACCTTCAATGAAAGATTGGAGGATGGCAGTGAGGATGGGTCATTCGCACATAATGTGGAAACTGCCCCAGGCAATGGAGGTCTCGGGGAAGTGCTCACTCTACTCCAGATGTAATGGCCAGAGTGGAAAAGTGCTAAAGGAGCTGCTTGTGTCAAAGTCTGGAAAGGGATTGTTGCCGAACTAAAGACACTACCTGGACATGCAAATTTGGAGGAAGCAGAATGGGAGTTTAAGGTAAAGGTAAGTTCACCATGAATGTGAAGGGGACATTGACTGAGAGAATCAGACATACAAAAATTGGATGCAAGCTCATGGTCACAAGAAGAAAAACTGTAAACAATTCAAGCTTGGTCAAAAATGGACAGCACACTTGGTGATTTGGGAGTTGAGGCGGAATAAGATTACAGCATTTATCAGGAGAAATACAACCTGCAGGATGATGCAAAGATGGAGATTCAATATTACCAGCCTGGCTTGAATGCATACTTGGAAGGTGTGGTTGCCAAGGAATGGCAGATGGCTGAAGCACTGGCAGTGACATGGAATGGGATGGGTGCCCCCATCGAGGTGCAGGCCAGGTAAGTGTTCAAATATTGACCAAGGCCCCTTATTCAGTTTCAAAAAGGTTTGCGACTTGAGGTGCATCTGAGGTAATGAAGCAATTTGCTGAGGAGATGTGGAGGAAGGGCAGGATCCGAATGGTCATCTCAGCCAGGTATAAGAATGAAAAGGGTGAGGTTTTCTCACAATCATAAGTCTCCCTCGAAAGTGAAATACTCAGCGACTGATTCTAAAAACAGATATGACTTTGAACAGGCAAATGCAATTCAAGGACAAATGGATTGCTTTTACACAATGTGTTTCATTCCTGAGGAGGCCTTGGCAGACTCGGGGGATGAGACCGAGGCTGAAGGGAGGAAGCCAAAGGCAAATAGGAAGATAGACTGAGAAGAGGCCATGAGGAGGGTGACGGGCAAGGATGGTAGCATATGGATGCCAGATCCTAGAGCCTTGAATGGCACTGAATTGCAAGCTTTGGTCCAAGGCTTTTTGACAGTGCATTACAGTAAGCAACTCAGTCATTCATTCAATCATCAGGGCTAATCTACTATATACAGGATGGGTCTGTGGAAAGCCCAAATCCTCGGCACCCTTCAAGAACCTGGAGCAACACAAGGCCGAGCTTTTTCCAGCTGAATGTCTGCCCTCCAACTTCATTTTTCCTGGTGATCCAAGCCATATGTGACATAAGGTGGCCTTAGCATTCGTCAATCATATGAGGACAAGGCAGGAGATATATGGCGAGGGTGCATTCTGTTTTCTGAGATGGACAGATGGACATGGTGATCATCAGAATCCAGTGGGAGGTTCCGCTCCAGGTAACCAGCCATCTCAACACTGAGTAGCAAAGCCAAGGCCAGCAAACCAGCTGAAGGCAGGCAGCAAGTCTCAGCCCCAACAGATAGATGATGAGAGTGAGGGGGAACTGATTGAATGGAGTGTGTCCAAGTCTGAGGATGGGGATGGCAGATGGTGCAATGGAAAAGCAGGTAAGGTGCAACAAATGCAGCCCAGTAAGGTGCTGGGAAAAGGGAAGGGTAAAGAGGTAACATTGCCAGGCAATGCAGTACCACCCAGGAACCAGGGGCATCACCAGGCCGAAATCTCCCCAGCTTTTCAGAGCTCAGCAATGGCCATCCAGCCGATTGGCATCTCTCATACAACACAGCCATCACAAGGAAAAGAATGCCAAACTATGGCATTGAATTCTCTGTCTGCAATAAACAATGGCTTGGCTGCTATGCTGGAAAAGCCTCCTGGATCTCGGCAATCACAAGCGAAGTCAAGACCTGATATTCAGCGATCAGAAACCCCAGTGGGGAGGTGAGAAAGGCCAAGTTGAAAAAGCATCACAAGGCTGTGATTCAGAGAGGTAGAAGGTGTTGAATATTGCAGAAATGAAAGTAGTCACATTAATGCACTTCAGCAAATGCCAATGAGGAGCAATTGGAAGCAGTGACAGGTGCTCGGGGTGCTGAAGAAGAGCTGCTGGTCACATACACCTCTGATAGCAGTAGAGAGGAAGTGGTGTATCGTGCAACAGCACCGAGGGGTATGTTGCTCTTGTTCATCACAATATTAGGTAAAATCAATTGGGACATTATCACAGCTCCACCCCTTAAGTCTGCTTTGAAGACCAAAGCTTCCTCAGCACCAAGCACAAGTGATGTTAGTGAAGCCAGCAGGCCAGGAACATCTGAACAGAGACCAATCCTGAGTGTGTCACCTTTGATATACCTCTGGCAATATGCCCTAACATCTGACAGAAGTTTCCAAGCACTGTGAAACTGGAGCGAGTACCATATCCAGGTGATCGGAACACTCAAAGCAAATGCCAGCTCAGCCTGATGAGGACGCCTTGTCTGTGAAGCCCATCAATCATTGTATACCATTAGACTACTTTGGCCCTACATATATTCCCTTTGTTTTGAAGATATATGTGGTTGGTGACATTCAAGTGATATATACAATGGTAGACTAAAATGATACAACATACTACCTACATCTATTCCCCAAGCTCCATGTCTACCTCCTCCATTTCAGCACTTGGTGCTGAAACCATCGGTGCCAAGGTCGCCAAGGTAACTTCAGTGATCGGCAGAGTATCTTCAGGGTGTGATTCTTCAGACCTTGCTGGCGACAATCTGTAATCGATGGCAAGCAGGCCCAAGCTTCCAGTACATAATGGGGAGCCAGGCATCACCAGACCAACATTGCTGGGGGTATTGGCAGCTTGTTGTGTTTCTTGAAGTGAGATGCTGGCAGTCAGAAAGGGGCTGGGGAGTGACGAGGAAGAGGCCGCTGGAGAAGGCCAAGGAGGGGGAATTGAAGGGGACTGACACAGCACCAATATTGACACTGTGTGAGGGGTCAGGGACAATGGCAGCAGAGGAGCTGTTGCTGATGGTGGAGTCAACAGATTAGGCGGCACATTCAACATCTCTGTGTCACTCTCACTTGGTGGGCCTGCAGATGGACCTGTGAAAGGAAACTGTAGCATGCCCTCGAATTGGGCGGCTACCTCAGGCCAGACCGAGCAAAGTGCTTGGCTGAGCATCTTGAGCCCACTTTGCAACATACTGACCCTTTCCTCCATCAAGGCCTTGTATGCCTGAAACTCAGTGATAGAGATAAAGCCAGTGGATGCATGAGGCTCACCCTCAGTGATGAGAGGACATGTGGTGGGGACGACCAATTGGCTTCGGGGAGTCTGTCTGATAACTACCCCATCAAATTCTGGGACACATTGTTCAGATCCTGTCATGGGGGAGAATCTGGCTCACTCACTGGACCCTTTGCAAATGATCGTGGTTGTCACCAGCTTCGGCTTTGTCATGGTTCCCATCCGAGGCCTCTTGACATGGCAGGGGGGGCCAACCTTCAAGTCCATGCCACTTGTAGTAGCCTTCACCGATGATTCAGATGTGGCTTCATTTGAGGGGCAGGGGGAGGGCAAGGAGGGCAAGACATCAGATGTTGGGGAGGGGGACTGAGGTCACTTTTGGTGGTTGCTGCAGCCAACCTTGCAATTGTGGCAGCTCCAGCAGGCGTGCTTGGGGATGTGGTAGCAATCCTCCCCTCGTTGCTTGCAGTTTGTGCAAGGAGGGCCCCTTTTTTCCTTAGGCTCCTCGTCCTGCCATGCAGCCTTGCTGCAAGCTTGGCTGGCACTTTGTGCCCTCATGTGGTGTGTTCCCGTTCTGCCAGCCTCCCTGCATTGACCTCACACCTCATTGTCTTCTGTCGGCTCCTCATCCTGGTCAGTCTCCACACTACTTGCCTTTGCCTTTGCCTTCCCCTTCCCCTTTCCAGTTCCTTCACTCCCCACATCCTGCTCATCATCTCTACCTCTTGCCCCATCTCGCTTCCTCTCCTTCAACTTGCCCTTTTGGCCAGGTTGACCTTCAGCAGACATGACATGTGTTCTGATGCTGCGGGAGTGCTGGTGGTATTGGGAGGGGACATGGCAGTGGTGAGGGTGCATGATGGGGGTGGGGGTTTGGCCTCAGTTGCAACCTCACTTGGTCTGGGAGGGCAGTTGGCGTGGATGAAGCACATCCAAGGGTGATGCAGGTTTGAGGCAACATCCCCCTTGATGATCTTTTGAAAGTTTGGGAATATCCCAAACTCCATCACTTGGAGTTCAATTTCGCAGGTGACTATGTACCTCCAAAGTCGAACTCCTTTGACCACAGCTGGCTGAATGAGTGACTGCTCGGGATTAAGTAAAAGTCCAATCAGGAAAAGCTCAGCCATGCACCATTTGCTCCCTCAGGAGCCTCAAAGCCTCTGTTCACTGTGCACGACGCTGAGCCCTGTCCGTCGGCCCCTGCTGTAGATACATTTCAAAAATATGTTGAATTTTGAGGGTGGCATCCTCAACAACACACTGTTGTTGCATAAGGGTTTGTGACATGATGATATGATTGGGGCTGGGGAATGGTTTTGACATGACTGAGGAGTGCGAAGGGTAGGACTAAGTGGCAGGACATGTGGTGGATGAATGTGTTGATTACATAATTCTCAGCAACATGTCATTGTCACCATTTGCTGAGGTGGTCACCAATTGCCAAGATGGTCAGCCATTGTTCATTATTGTTGGCCTGATTTAATGGTTAGTGAATTCATTTTCGGCATCACTACATTCGTGCTACTCCCATACAACACTCCTGAACAATTTTCTGTTAATCTTTCCCCTCATCGCCATGTCCAAGACTGTTCACTTTAAACTTTCCAGTGAGTATCCATGTCCCAAGCTTGTCAATTGCCTTGACACCATCGGTCCCATGTTAAACAGAGAGGCTACTGTGATCCCATCAGACAAAAATATTCAGCTCAGATGTATCACAGGAATCCATCATCATCTTGCCTGGTCAAAGTGATTCAGACCTGTACTCAAGGTGAGAACCTGTCTATCTGAAGGTGCCTTCAGTGGTAACATATTTTAGCCTTCCTGCCATCTACCAGGGAGAAACTCTGGACATGGAGATTGGGTCACTGCCCCTCTCCAGGACACTGAGCTTTGATGGGCATTCTTTGCCTATGGACATCAGCTCTCCCCAAATTTGGGAATCCGAGATTGAGACATTTCACAGGTACATATGCAGCAAATATTGAGAACTAACAAAGCTAAAGTGTTATGTAGCAGTTCCCATACTCTCAACATGGAGATTGGGTCTCCCCCAATGTCCCCTACCAAGGTGGTCTCAGCAAGGTAAGCTGAAGCTAGCTCAGATGTCAGCCTTTCCTGATGTTTTGTCAGTGAATTAATGGATGACCATCATACCCTCAATATCTGGATCCCATCTCCCCCAGTGCCAGAAATGTAAGATTTCTTCAGTGTCATTTTATGTCGGGTCTCTCATCCCTACATTAGGCCCTCTGGCAGCCAGGGTGATCTGATCAACATAGACACACCTCAGCAAGCTGATAGCAAGCTCATGAAGGAAGAGTAAGTGTCCAAGTGATTCCAATTAACGTATGATACATTGGTTGATAGATCAGCATGGGCCAGGAATGAAGAAGTGCCCAGAATCATGGATGGCATCTCAGTGGATCACTGGAATGATGCTGAGGCTCCCCAGGAAATGGGGCGCCTGTCCCCCAAAGTGACTGAGGAATCATGAAGACAGTATGAAGTTTGCAACACAATCAAGCAGCTGTCATCCTCAAGGGACCGATTGATTATTGTTGATCAGTTAAGATGTATGCTGGACCAAGGTAAGGCTGAAATATAATTAAATGCTGTCCATGTTCTGACATGTTCGCAGTAACCAATGAAGGATTGGAAGCTCACTATCAAGCTATTGGGTCTGGATTGGACACTAGGAGAATTCTGGTTTCTGGTAAGCTGATAAGCTTGGTGTGATAATATTCCAATTCTCAGCCTGCAAACATTAGTCTGGGAACATGTCACACAATTGGCACACAGCATGCCTTGGTTGGATTCCAGTAGGCCCGACAGGAGGCACAGATCCAACCAGAATCCCAAGCTGCAGCAAGCAATTTTTGCTGCTGGCCAGCAATTAGTGGCAGCATCTCGGCATCATGGAGTCAGTTTGAGGGAAAGGTTAGCCTTGCTGATGGCCTTGGATGAAGTAGATGCATGTTGTGACAAATTAATCTGAGTAGTAGCATTTGTAATTCTTACATATTCCATGCATCAGCCACATGTCATAATATTGGGGAGTTCCATAGGATGGACAGTGTCCCATGCCCTTTGCCCTCCATATGCCAAACACCCCAAGCTGAATCAGGTCTATTATAAGCTACAGGATATGCCCACCACCCCAGCCTCAGCCAGGTTGTTTCTGACAGGTCACATGAACCTCAGCCAAGTCAATTCTAAGAGGGATATACCCCCTACCCTCGCCTCAGCCAGGTCAATTCTGACAGGTCACAAGAAACCCAGCCCAGTCAATTCTAACAGGGATATACCCCCCCCCCAGCCTCAGCCAGATTGATTCTGATGTGAATATATCACCCCCCTCAGCCTTGGCCAGGTCGATCCAGTTGTCAGCTTGTCACTCATACCAATCCTCGCCAGGTCATCGGCATTGGAGACAATTTTAGTTTGGCCAAGTTGACTGTGTCAAACAATAATCACACTCATCCAGGGTCTGGCTGGTATGTCTCTATGCTGATAAATGCAAGCAGGCTGGTCAATGACATTGACCAATTTTGACTACACTATGTGCATCACGGCTGTTGCGCCTGACTCAAAATTAGTGGGAACAGCATTGAACTTCATCCATCAGGCCTTCAGGGTCTTGAGTGCCTTGGACCTCAGTAAGTCTCATATCACCAGATCAATCATCTGTCACTCAATTGCATTTTTAATATCCTTCAGGTCCTTGTCACTGGTGTGCTGTTATGATACAATATATGTGCACCTCTGTTTTCCTTATTTCCTCACATTTCTCTGCGTTCTCCCTCCCTGGGATACTAACACCAGGTCGAGATGACTTTCTCCTTCTCTTTAACCCAGACAGCTTTAGCGTCATTGCATTACCTTGAATGCACTCCCCACACCATTCTTCCTCTCTATTGCCAGTAGGGGACATGCACTTACGTCTGGTTTATCTATGGACAGCCTTCTCCTCTAAGTAGTTCTCTCGCACTGCTTATGTTTTCCCTAACAACCATCATGACATGTTTGTGACTCAGTTGTTCTATTGCTTCTATGATGTTCTATAGATTAGTCATCCACAGTAGCTCACTAAGTACTTATACTGACCTGCCTGTATCTCTTTTCCTCATTCTTGATCTACGCAATACAACGTTCATTGTACATTCTCAAGTCTCCCTCGACCTCAGTCTTATTCGACTTGAGGAACTCTTGACCTTGACCCCTTGACTTGTCTCTTGTCATAGCTTTGTTCTATCGAGGATGTTGTGTCTCTTCGTGAGTACCTCCCTCGAGACAAACAGAGTATGCTTGACGTACAGCGTATGTTTCACATAACAAAAGATCAAGAATCTCCCTCCGTCCCTCCTATTTAGGAGAAGGACTGACCCACCTTTGTCACCACGACATCCAGACCTTCTTGTCGAAGGTACCAAGTACCATAGGACTCTGATAAGGATGACGAGTCATTATACTCTGAAACCACTGTATCCAGAACCTCCCAGGCTGTGATGCCCTTCATACCCACTGTAACCCCAGCACCCATGTCAAACCCCTCCAAACTCAAGGCCGCCCTCCCTGCGGATTTCTCTGGGGAACCCTCAGATGCCATGAGATGGATTAAGGCCATGAAGGCCTACTTCGCCATCAACTCCAAGTTATATTCATCAGATGAAACCCAGGTCATGACCACTCTCAACAAAATGAGCAAGGGACAAGGAGTCTCTTTCTCAGAAATGTGGTATGACAAAATGGCCGACACCAACGCCCCCATCTCCAATAAAACCTTTGACAAACTCGTACTTGACTTCAAATCCACCTTCTTCCCCTTCGATATCAAAGCAGTCGCTCGACATGACCTCACTAAACTGGTCCAGAAATCGTTCAAACTTCCAAATGGAAATATGAATGATGGATTCCAGAAGTACATCACCGACTTCCAAAACCTCGCTGCTAAGGCAGGAATCACCAATCCCATCACACTCATTGACCAATTCTCCCTTGGCATTGATCAGCAGATTGCCACCATGATTTTGTCCATGGCCGCCATCCCCACCACTTTACCCAAATGGATCAAACAAGCCAAGGTTTTCCATGTGCAGAAGATGTGCATCGCTATCCTAAGAGGTCATCATGGAACTCCCTCGCTTCTAAACTCTCGTACCACCAGAGATCCTGATGCCATGGATGTTGACACAGTAACCCTGCAAAAACTTACCCCTGCAGAACGCGCTAAATGCTTCAAAGATGGCCTTTGCTTCCACTGCAGAAAACCCGGACACAATGCTACCCAATGTCATTCTCAGAGAACCTCTCAACCATCGACTCCTCGTCCCCAGAAAGTTCAAAATGCAGAAACCACCACTACCCATGACGCTCCCCCATCAAACTCTGCTATTGCTCCCCTCTTCGCACTGGAACAGTATGTCGAAACCTTGAAGACCCAAGGAAAGGATGAAACCAAAGTCCTTCAAACCCTGAAGCTCTGCTATGACAACCCAGTGGAGGAAGTAGCTGTAACCAATCTCGAAGCAGAGGATTTTTAAATTGGGAAGATGTTTCGATGTCCTCTTCCCATGATATCACCCATGTACTAGTAGCCTTGCCAAAACAAAGAACTCTTCGCATTCCTGTCAAACTCCATGCTAGTACAAAAATCATCGAAACCACCACTCTCATTGACTGCAGGGCAACCAGAAACTTTATCGACACTGGACTCCTTTGTGAAGCCAACTTCCCCCTCGTTCGCCTTCCCAAACCTACCTTAGCAATAAACGTCGACGGAACCACCAATGCAAAAGGAACCATATGTTGGAAAGCCCATACTTCTTTTCAACACAACTCCTTCTCCGACGATATAGACCTCATGGTACTCAGCCTTGGGAAAAGACAGATTATTCTGGAAATGCCTTGGCTTCGAAAGTGGAATCCCCACATCAACTGGAATGCTCATACCCTTGAAATCCCTCGACCACTGTCCCCAATGTCTGATGACCCACACATCCCACAAAGATACCTCCTTTGGTGGCTTGGTATGGAAGCCGACCGAAAGATATCACAGCGCCTTCAAAAGCGAGAACTATGGCACAATGGTGAAACGATCAACAAGATCACCATCTCTACCCAAATCACTCAAACCAAGAAACCAACAGAACAACCGATTCCGAATTGGTGCCTGGACTTTGCCGATGTCTTCTCGGAAAAGATGCATACCAAGTTACCACCCCATAGACCATTTGACCACACCATTGATCTCCTCCCTACGTTCACCCCGAAGATAGCCAAGATATACCCCTTAAATCCTGCCGAACTTTCTGCTTGTGAGGCATTTGTCAAGGAACATTTAGCAACCAGACATATCGTCCCCTCCAAGTCCCCTCAAGCATCCCCGTTCTTTTTCATATCAAAAAAGGATGGAACTCTTCGTCCTTGTCAAGACTACCGACATTTGAACCTTCATACCCAACACTTCGGATATCCTTTACCACTCATCCCGGAACTCATTGATGACATGAAAGACGCCAACTTCTTTACCAAGTTCAACATCCGATGGGGATATAACAACATCTGGATTCGAGAAGAGGACCAATGGAAAGCCGTGTTCATTACACCCCTCGGGTTGTTCAAACCCACCATCATGTTTTTCGGATTTTGCAATGCTCCAGCAACCTTTCAATCCTTCATGAATCACATCTTCGCAGACATGATTGCGGAATGTTGGCTCAAAATCTATATGGACGATCTAGGCATCTGCACCCAAGGCACCCTCTCTCTTCACCATTAATGAACATGTTGCATCCTCCTCCATCTACACGAACACAATCTATCTTTAAAAATCTCTAAATGCACCTTCGATGTCCCAACAATGGAGTATCTTGGGATGATCATTGGACAGGGACAGGTCGCAATGGACACAAAGAAACTCAATGCCATCTGTGACTGGAAACCTTCCACTTCCGTCAAAGGAATACGATCCTTCACTGGCTTCGCCAATTTCTACCACAAATTCATTCCCAATTTCTCCAACATTGTCGCTCCCCTGAATCTGTTAACCCGGAAGGATGAACCTTGGGCTTGGACCCCACTCCAACAGAAAGCATTTGATACCCTCAAGTCTATTTTCTCCTCCACCCCTGTCCTTTGCATCCCCAATATCTCTCGACCCTTTTCACTTATGACCGACGCTTCCCTTTTGGCTGCTAGCGCAGTACTCATGCAAGATGACATCAACAGCGACCCCCATCCCTGTGCTTACTTCTCGAAAACCTTCGCCCCTGCAGAGCGAAACTACAACATCTATGACAGGGAACTCCTCGCCATCATCCTCACTCTTTCTGAATGGCGACATTACCTTCAAGGAACCAATCATCCGATCACCGTCGTCACTGATCACAAAAATCTTTCCTTTATCAAAGACCTTCACAAACTCTCTCGTCATCAGGCTCGATGGGCTTTGTTTCTTCAAGATTTTGACATTGTCTGGAAGGTGACGCCTGGATCCAAGATGGCTCCTGCAGATGCCCTCTCTCGACGAGACCATCTGGATACTACCGCTGATAATGCAGACGCTTCCATTTGCCCAGACCCCATGGTCATCAACACTCTTGACATTACTCTCGCCCACAAAATCTCTTCCTCCTCTGCCTCTGACCCTCTTGTATTACGCGCCATCGCCAACCTCCAACAGGGTTCACCATTATTCCCCCATTTGACTCTCGCTGATTGGACTCTCGACAATGGCCACCTCTATTTCAAAGGTCGTATGTACATACCTCTGTCCTCTCGCCACTCCGTCATCTACGCCTTACACTCCTCTCCTTCTACGGGTCATATGGGTCGTTTCCGCATCAAGGCTGTTGTTGAACATGACTTTTGGTGGCCTGGGTTATCCTCCTTTGTCAATGCTTTTGTCTCCGGTTGTGCTATCTGCCAGCAAAACAAAGTTAATACTCACCCAACTTGCCCCCCTCTGACTCCGATCACCTCCTCCTCTTCACTTCTGTTTCGGCAACTCTCCATTGATCTCATCACCAATCTTCCCCTCTCTGCCGACTCTGATTCTCTGATGGTTGTGGTCAACCACGGCCTTATGAAGGGGGTGATTCTGTGCCCTTGTACTAAAACTATCAATGCTGCTGGAGTTGCCAAACTATTCTTTGAACATGTTTACAAACGATTTGGATTATATGATTCTATCATCTCGGATAGAGGCCCTCAATTCGCCTCCGCTTTCACGCTGGAACTGGCCAGGCTCCTCAACTATGATATTCGCCTCTCCACCGCTTATCACCCTCAGACTGATGGCCAGACCAAACAAACTAATCAGGAAATTGAAACCTACCTCCATATCTTCTGTTCCAACAACCCCCGAAGATGGACAGAGTACATCACCACCGCCGAATTCCACCACAACTCCGCTCCACACAGCTCTACCAAGGCCTCCCCTTTTTCCTTACTTCTCGGATACGAACCCCAGTCATATCCCCCCCTGGGCAAGACTTTTCTTCCCGCTCTTGAAAACCGACTTTCCCTACTTGAAGAAGCCTGAAAAGAAGCACTTGCAGCATATGAAACTGCCAGACGGATCATGACAGAACGTTCCACCCAGAAATTCTCCCCCTGGAAAGTAGGTGATAAGGTTTGGCTAGAAGCCTCTAATCTACGCCTCCATTACCTTTCACGAAAACTCGCCCCAAAACACCATGGACCCTTTGAGATATCTCAGGTCCTATCACCGCTCACTTACCAATTATGCCTACCGCCCACATGGAAAATCCATGACGTGTTCCATGCCAACCTCTTATCTTCTTATCGCAAAACTGTCACACATGGTCCCAACTTCTCTTGACCCCCTCCTGACTTAATTGATGCCGAAGAAGGATACGAAGTTGATCGGATCATTAGTCATAGAGGCAATGCCAGAAAACGCCAGTACCTAACCGCATGGAAGGGTTATCCATCCTTGGAAAATACATGGGAACCCGAAACCAATCTCCGCCATGCCCCTGAGATACTCAAGGCTTATAAGGAGAGTCATCTTTTAAACTAAATCTCCAGGAAGCGGCGTCTCTTCATGAGTACCCCCCTGCGAATGTTCCACTTCTCCATCAAAGCCATCATCTTTGACTCCCCCGAGTATGTCTTTTCTATCTTCATCTCATTCCTCCTCTTCTCTATCCTCCTCTCCAAATACCTCCCCATTACGTTCTCGTCCTGTTTGTCCATCTTGTTTACCTTTACATTTTATTCTCATTCTTTACGCTGCTATTCTCACCACGCCACATATTTGCCGCGCCCTCGAGGATCTCCATCTGTTCGAAGAAGATGTCGTCACCCAGGAGCTCATCAAACTCTTCCACAAGGCCCTGACTGTTGAACAATATCATCATCTGGCCAACCCTTCTGACCCTCCTTCGGACTTTGGTATCCCTCTACAACTTCATATATCTGCTCTTCCTCGTCGTATTCTCACTATCCTTCATCTGTATGGATTCCATTCTTTCGTTGAACGACTGCCCACCACCGTGATTTACCCCACGTTCCGATGAATTTACTTATCCATGTCCATGGGAGAACAAGACAGATACATGGAAGCTACCAATTTTCTTCCTCCTTGATCCCCGCCTATTTTACCCATTCCTCCTCCCAGATCCCAAGGAGAAACCTTCATACCTACCTCCCCCACTCTCGCATCCCGCATCTCTTCACGTCCTTGCTCCCCCATGACCTTATTATCTGAAACCCCCACCACAATTGAACCGTCCACCCCCACCTCTCCTGTCAAACGACCTCTCACTCCGGTGACTATTCGCTTCCCACACAACCCTGACACTGCTGGCTGACATCTCAACGAAGACACTCGACACATCTTCAGATCATATTACACTCGAAATGCCTCTGGCAACAACATCCTTTCAGCGGCTACTCATGTTCTTCCAAATGTATTCCCTCCTACCACCGCTGTTGCCTCTACCCAATGTTTTCGTTGTCTCAGTCTTGGGCACTTGCAAGATGACTGCCCCCACTACATCTGTCCCAAATGTCATCGTGCCGCCCCCAGTCATCCGACATGTTTGTGTCTTACCACCCAATGTAGCATTTGCCTTCGATGGGGACATGGATCCCAGTTTTGTCCTGGAGTACCTTGCTCCACTTGTGCTGCATTTGGGCACCAAGAGGTTGATTGTCCTTTTACGGTCCTTACTCCCGAGCAGGCCGCAACCATCTTCTCCCCTGGAGCTCTCCAATGAGAACCCCCTCCTCCTGATGCGTCAGAGTAGTATGTTACTTGAGCCTGGGGCTCCAGTGTATGAAGGGGGTAATGTTATGATACAATATATGTGTGCCTCTGTTTTCCTTATTTCCTCACGTTTCTCTACATTCACACTCCCTGGGATACTAACACCAGGTCGAGATGACTTTCTCCTTCTCTTTAACCCAGACAGCTTTAGCGTCATTGCATTACCTTGAATGCACTCCCCACGCCGTTCTTTCTCTCTATTGCCAGTAGAGGACACGCACTTACGTCTGGTTTATCTATGGACAGCCTTCTCCTCTAAGTAGTTCTCTC
>JBBPOF010000576.1:0-20739 GCA_038091315.1 Porphyrellus cyaneotinctus | reverse complement strand
AAAGAATCCTTCGATGAATTACCTCCTCAACGACCATGGGATCACGCCATAGAACTCCTTCCAGGAGATCACAAGATTGACTGCAAAACTTATAACCTCACACTTGCAGAACAAAAGGAACTTGATGATTTCCTAGAAGAAAACCTAAAAACAGGACACATATGACCTTCTAAGTCTCCATTCGCATCCGCTTTCTTCTTTGTCAAAAAAAAGGATGGTAAACTCTGACCAGTGCAGGATTATCGAAAACTCAATGACATTACTGTCAAAAATCGATACCCTTTACCCCTCATCAACGAATTAATCGATAAGTTGAAGAATGTCAAATATTACACCAAACTCGATATTCGTTGGGGATACAACAACATCCGCATGAAGGAAGGAGACGAATGGAAGGCAGCGTTCCATACCAATTGTGGACTGTTTGAACCATTGGTGATGTTCTTTGAACTCACCAATTCTCCAGCCACATTCCAAACAATGATGAACCACTTGTTCCGTGACCTCATAAATAGAGGAAAAGTCATAGTATACATGGATGACATCATGATCTTTACAAAGACCCTTGACAAACACCATCAGATTGTAAAAGAAGTCCTTCAAATATTATGAGAAAACAAGTTGTCGTTAAAGTTTACCAAGTGTGAATTTGAAGCGACAACCACGGAATATCTTGGAATCATCATAGCTGAAGGAGAAATCAAGATTGATCCTGGAAAGGTGAAAGGAGTCACTGATTGGCCAATTCCTCAAACAAAAACACAATTATGAGGATTCTTAGGCTTCATGAACTTCTACTGGAGATTCGTACAAGATTTCACCAAAACAGCTCGACCCCTTAGGGCCCGGATAGCAACCAGACCCAGTCGGGTTTTCTGGAAAACCTCGGTCTCCACGTGATCTGAGGGTTGGGCGGAGCTCCAACATTGAACACCCGTATGTCATCGCACATCGACCGGCGCTGATAACAGCAACGCAGGATGTCCAGCAGCTCTCAGCATACTGCCGATGGATCCAACGATGGGACAGAGATCGAGGATGAAATCTCTGATCACCTTTTCCGCATCACTCTAACCCAGAACCAACAGATCGGTGATCTTCTGTTGAAGCTCTTCAAGTTCATGAGCGACACTGTCCTGTCCTCCGCCATACGCGCAGACCCCATTCCATACCACACTTCCATCCTTACCGGCGAAATGTGGGTCCAGGAACTTCTCAGTGGTCACCCAGACCGCATTCGCAACGAACTAGGCGTCCAGAAGCACGTTTTCAGCGAGCTCGTCGACGAGCTTGCCTCCCACGAATTTGCTGGTTCGAGATACGTCACGCTCAAAGAACAACTCGCCATATTCTTGTATACCTGCGTTACCGGCTTAACGTGCACGCACGTTGGGGAGCGCTTTCAGCGATCTAACAGCACGATTTCTAAGTACGTTCGTTTATTTTTAATCCTCTATAGATATCTGACTCATCACTAGATACTTTCGCAGGATGCTAGATGCATTCTCGTCGACGACGATATATACCAAATATGTCAAGCTACCGCGCTCTGACGATCCCGTTCCCGCTCGTATCTACAATGACCCTACGGTATACCCTCACTTCAAAGACGCTATCGGTGCGATTGACGGAACCCATATCGCATGTACACCATCTGCGGCTGAGCGAGACGCAACCCGCAATCGAAAAGGTTTCCACTCACAGAACTGTCTCGTCGGATGTAATTTTAACTTGGAGTTTGTGTACGTTCTTAGTGGGTGGGAGGGTTCTGCGGCCGATGCGTCCGTGTATCACGATGCTCGTGTAACGGACTTTACAATCCCAGACGGCAAATACTACCTTGCGGACGCAGGGTACCCCATTTGCCCACAACTTTTGGTTCCATACCGTGGTACACGATACCACTTACCAGAATGGGATCGTGCAAGATTGAGGTACGCTCCCGGTTTCTTTTGTCCTTCGTTGCGCTAGACTTCATTACAGACCTGCCAATTCACGCGAGTATTTCAATCTACGTCACGCGCAGCTCCGCAACGTTGTCGAACGCATCATTGGTGTCCTCAAGCGGCGATTTCGGATCCTGGTGATCGCGCCCGAATACGACATGGATATCCAGGCCAAAATCCCCTCCGCTCTTTGTTGCATTCACAACATCATCCGCCGGTATGCTCCCGAGGAGTTGAATGACGCTGAGTCGCAACAGCCCTACCCGGACAATCAGACTGATCACGCGGTGGTATTTGGGACATTGGCAGACGGCTTTATTACAGCCATCGAACGAGACACGATGGCGGCAAAGCGGGACGAGATCGCGGGGCAGTTGTGGCAAGATCATCTCTCCTACCTTCGTAACCAGTAGCGCCCGTTTATTTTTGAGAACTGAGAGTGGTAGTATCGAATCCATTTGATCCAGGAAAACGGTACAAGACTTTGGTGTGATACACGACAGCGTGGCTACTACGGACTACAACACTTTCTTGCCGGCCTCCAAGACCCGCTTCTTCAGCCAGCTGTGTCGCACCTCATCCATGTTCTCGGTTGAAGCAAGGACGATGTATGCGTCGACAGCATCACTGTTCGACCCAAATATATCAAACAACGTTACCATTTCTTCGGATGAAAGGAAACCTGAATCGAGCTGCAAAAGCAGCGATCTTGCGTTCTTCTTCTGCTCGACAGCACCTGACGTAGACGTAGTGTTCAATGGTGCGGGCCCAGGTGCCGCTGGTCTTGATAACGTAGCTTGAATCGTGCGCATGAACTCCGTGTTGGTTTGGAAAGTATTTTGAAGTGAGCTGATGCCGTCTCGAAGTTGGCCGATTTCTTGGTCTTTCTGCGTTGCTCGGCGTTTGCGGCTGCTGCTGGATGCACCAGATGCCGCGCTTACCACCGATCCTGATGGGCCTGGGGCCGACATCATAGATACATCGTCATCATCGGCCTTGCGCTTGCCCGGGTTTCCTATGCGGGCTGAGACGCTTGAGGACGGCATGAGTGAGCTGACAGACGAGCCGATGTATGACGAAGGAACAGAAGGCGGTAAAAAACTGGATGACGGACCACTGGATGATGGCGGTGAAATGGCGTGAGACGTAGAAGAGGCGGGTGGCGGATGGACGACAGATGGTGGCGGGCCTGGACATGGAACGGGCGCAGACGCCTCAACATTCTGAAGGGAGGCATTCTTATGACTCCCCTTGCTCCTCGACGGCACCAGGAGCAGTATCTTCTCGTAATGCTCCCATCCTTTGTGCTTGAATTTGGCTGCGCCCTTGTGCTTCTGTACTGACCGTAAGCAAAGGACGAACGTTCACAAGATGGAGGACTTACTTTCAAGAATTCGCTCCAGACGTGCTCACTTTCTGGCTTGATGTCTGCTCCTTTCTCCCGGCTGTATGAAAGCCCTGATGACGTTGCGATCGCGTGAATGATGTCGTATGTAGTCCTCATCTATAATTGATCAGAAAGAGGAGGAGGTTAAAATGAACCACGTACTCTTTTCCATTTATCTCTGCAGCTATCGGCCGTCTTGACTGCGCCCCGAACGGGTGGAGGGAACTCGTTAGCCACCTGAGTCCAGAACGCTGGCCTAAACATTTGACCATCCCCCATCATCGCTTTGTTTGTTGATATGATCTGGAGAAGAAATTCTTCATCCTGGGGCGTCCAGCGGGTAGTTTGTCCTGATTTTGTGGCCGATCGATTTCCATCACTGCCAGAGTGGCCAGAGTGGGAAGTATCTTCTATGTCGGTGGCTCTCTCCTTCCCTTTCCCCTTCGAGCTGGATTGGTGGGGGGATGTTCGACCGGACCGTGTGGGAGGCATGAGAGTGGGCAGGAAAGGAACCAGTGCTCTCACGGACGCATATGTGGCAGGAGCGCAGCGCGCTGTTTCAAGCGGTATGCCTGCTGTTCGGCATCTCGGCTTACCGCACCAAGCTGTGTTCAATGTTGGAGCTCCGCCCAACCTTCAGATCACGTGGAGACCGAGGTTTTCCAGAAAACCCGACTGGGTCTGGTTGCTATCCGGGCCCTAACGGCGAAAAGTTACATTCAAATATTGACAAGTGACGTGACCCATCGGCCGAGGCCCGGAAAAGCAACTTGGACTTGTTCCATCACCACCATAATCAGTTTTACAAGTGGTAACCATATCAGTTTTGACACGTCGCACTGCGTGTCCTTGTAATTTCCAGTCCATGTCTTCCGAGCTGCAGACCGATGCTGTTCCACAGCTAGTTTTCAGTCAATCATTTTTTTCAGGAACCGGACAGATTTCCATCCTGGTGACTTTGCGACGCTTCTTTGCGCCGATGAGTACTCTAGCGCCGAAGAATACCCAAAAGTAGATGGCGCTGAGCCTTCCGCATCCTAGGATGGCGAAGATTCCAGTGTGCCGCGTGTTCGAGGCGAGGCATAGGTATAAAAGACGGTGGTATTCAGTTGAACTTTCTCTGTCAACCTCGCCTTCTGACTCCATCTCTCCGAGCGCCAATCGATGCCTTCTGATATCCGTATTCTTCCTCCTGTTGAGGATGGTCCATCCGTCCTCGAAGGACTGAAATCTATGTTTACAGGAGGCTGGCAGGGTATGATGGACAACTTGGCGAATAAAGCTCCCAAATTTCCACCCTTGGAAGTACTCCCGTGTGCCAACATCAATGTAGAGAAATATGCCGTTTGCGAAAAGCCTGGAAAACTAGCCTGTAGTTCTTGCAGACTGGTGTCTTACTGTTCCAAGGCATGTCATTTCTGTCTGAATATTATTAAAAGCTAACTTACAACTTACCCAGGAATGCCAAAAGGTTCATTGGGCAACACATAAGTCAGGTCACTGTCATCCTACCCGTGAAATGGAACTGCCCTGAACTCCGAGCAGACTGCAAGGACCGTATCAGGTCCAATGACTGGCAGCCTGGTTGGATTATCGAGGGTCGCCAACCTAGCTTTATCCTCAGAACTGAGATGTCGACTGCTGAAGAATTCGCAAGCCGATTCGAAGATAGACTTTCGCTCGGCTCTTCGCTGTGTGTTATTTTCCGTTTCTGCTCACATTGCGGAGCACCGATACTATGATGACAGGTGGGGTAACGTTCCAGCCATGGATATTGTCAACCTGCCGAACAACGAGAAGGACTTGCAAACAAACTTGTCGCTCGCCTTCGCTGGTACGTGCCCTGTATATATAGGTGTCTCTCTTCACGTAACTGCCGTCTAGCCTCAGGTGATATTCGAAACGTGATCGCAACCGTTAATGCCCTTGGTTCAGATTATTCTGGACAGCTAAACATCATTCTCAATGATCTTAATCCTCATATTGTGTCTCGCAACATAGCTCTACTCTTGATCATGGGAACAATACCAGATGAAGTCATCGCCGCCGATATAGCACTCCACTTCTGGTACTCTGTTTTCCTGCCTATGGAATATCGCGTCCGTATTCTGTCCATGGTGTCAACTCTTCTAAAGAAAGGCGATTCTTCTGGCCCAATCGTTGCGCCCTTAGGCCCTCATTCATCGATGACTTGCTTAGTCTCCTCTGATGTCCGGAGCCTTCTGATGGAAAATGTTGGGCCTGTCATGTCTCCAGATCAAGCCCAAATCGAGTACAAACGCGTGAGGAAAGCGCCTACTCGTGCTGACTTCCGTGATCGAATGTATATGGGGTTGCGGCCTTCGCATCGCCTTGCATTCCTCGAGTATCGTAGATTCGGTATCATACTCCCTTTTGGAGCCCTCAACGCTCATTGCAATGTGCCCAATCCCTCTCTTTTTTCCAACGGCATATGGCTACAAACTGATTTCGCAGACCCCCTCGAATCCTGGGAGTAAGTGTTCTCTCAGTTGGAAATAAGAATGTGCAATGACGAATCGCGTTTAGCATGGATAAGGTCTTCTCTGCAGGAAAGGCCCACGGTGTCCAACCCGAAGATGTCTATGGCTGTCTTTACTTTTACTTGTCAGACCAGCTACGAGCATTTTCTCGACACCTACGTCAACACCGCATCTCGTTTCATATCTTCAACGCTGAGGCCTGTGCACTCGCGCAGGGAATCGTGCAGGGGAGGTTTGCGGAGTACGGTGTTCCGCCCACTACTCAGTTCGACCGCATTGATGTGTCTAACATCATGGACCCAAACTACGTTGGTATACGGAGTGTATTGGACGCATGGGGGCCACTGCTCGCGAAGACCGACGGTGCCGCTCTCACAGGGTACTTCATGAATTGGGTGGCGTTCGCGGAAAAGGGTCATGTTGCGGACGCTGGCCCGTCAGTCCTCAGAGACACAATGGAGTTAATGAGGAGACGCAATCGGGTATGTTGTCAAGTTTACACTTATCAAGGCCATTTTGACAGAATTTTCCACAAGCTTCGCTTAACTGCAGATCGGGCGGTTGCTGTGTTTCTCGCTATGGCTGATATGGACGCCTTCTATGATAACTCCAAGGCGTTTTCCAAATTTTTGAAGAATCGTGGGGCTGCCGATGTCAAGCTCAAGTTGAGGACAACTCACAAAATCATCCCACATGTGTGTCTTATGGATGTTGTACAAGATCCGTGATGGACGCTGAGCACTAAACCCTGACTAGCGCCTGAAAACCGCCATTGATGCCAAACCGGATGCTCTTCCCGAATTTGCTGATGAAGAATCGTGGTATCGTTACGTGCGTGAACCCCTTTTATCAGAATTCCGATGAGTCTCCTGATGCTTTTCTCTGATCAGACTCGACTGATCAATCGGACATGGACGGAACGTTACATTGAGTTTGGCCACAGCAAGGCATAGTTCGTAAGTTCCAGATGTTCTCTATACAATACAAATACCTCCGACCCATATATGGAACGATTCTGTACTGCCTTTGATGACAATGTCTTGTTTCTTTGATGAAATGCCTCCACCCTGAGCGCCATTTGCGCCAGTGAAACACGGTTGCGCCACGTCTGGTAAGTGTCTTCCGAAAAAAAAGATACATATAGGCTATCGCTGATCAATATCCACCCTCAGTAAAGGGAAAACACGTTCTGTCCATGAGTTGTGAGTTAGGGGTGGTTCTTTTAATGCATCCCAACCATGTCGCCGTGTTGATCGGTGATGTGAATCACCATTTAGACGCTCCACTGCCCTCATCTCCGCTCGCTCACGACCGTACCCATGACTGATCCCAGCCAACCCCCCACGGAGGGTTTGTTCACATCCTTCATCAAGTCGAACGATCCGCTTGGCTTGTTTGCGACGTCCGATTGCGATGCTCTTGGGAAGGCGATCGAGGACACGCTGATTCCGCTCACAAACCCGCCTCTCGAAACATTACCTTGCGCGAACCTTTGCCAGAATCCCGGCAGGCTACCTTGTTGTAGGTGCAAATTGGTTTCGTACTGTTCGCAGGTAAGACCTGAGTTGCCTGGTTTGTTTTCGATGATTTAACGCATGTCTTGAAGAAATGCGAGAGAGGACACAGGAGTGTTCATAAGCGAAGTGCGTCCGTGCTCTCAGTGTGAGACTGGAAGCTGATCGATGATCAATGTAGATTGCAGCGTTCCCATTGGCTTAAGCGCCTGTACTGGTGCTGGCTCCCGCGAGGATGGTCAATGTTCCTTGGGGTTGCCTTCCCCGCGCGAAGAAATCACACCGATGGCTACATCCCGGTTCGCTTGATAATCCGTGAAGACTATTCGGCTACTGACCAACTGTAATCTAGAGCTGCAAATCTCTCCGCAGTAGACATCATCAACTTCAAAAACAACGAAAAAGACAAGACGAAAGACTTTTCGTTAGCCTTTCTTGGTAAGTCGTCCCTTGGTCCCCGTTGCTCGTCCTGAACCTCGCTTTGCTTAGCATCGGGAGATCTTCGGAATGTCGTACGCACGGTCAACGCGTTAGGGTCTGACTATAAAGGTCGACTCCAAATCTTGCTCAACGATACCTCAGAAGCCATCGTGTCTCGCAACATTGTGTTACTCTTGATCCTTGGTGCGATGCCCAATGAAGCGGTCGCTGCTGACATCGCACTCCATTTTTGGTACTCTGTCTTCTTACCAGGGGCTTACCGCCTTCGTATCCTTGCCATACTAGCGTTGACGTTGCAACAGTACACCGACAAGGCAGAGCCCCTCTCTGTCAGTCTGGGTCGACGCGCGAAATTGACTTGTCTGGTGCCTCGGGAAATAACAGACCGTCTGTTGTATACTGCAGGCCCCACCCTGTCAACATCGCGAGCGCGCGACGAGTGCGAGCGTATCTATGAGACATCAGCTCGACTGGACGCCAGAAATCGAGCGCTGGCGGGGGTGAAACCTTGTCACAGTTTCGCGTTTATGGCGTTTTGGCGATCTGGGGTTGTCCTACCTTTCAGCGTCAGTAGTGACCACTATACGGTGCCTAACACCTCCGTGTTTTCGCCTGACGGTGCTTGGCTTCACGATCGCGCTGAGAACCCGCTTACGTCTTGGGAGTACGTCGAAAGCGCCTAGTTTTTCCTTTTATGCTGACGTCGTCGTGTGCACTCTAGCCTGAACGAGGTCGTCAAGTCAGGACAAAGATACGGTGCGCGACCAGAAGATATCTTTGGCTGTCTGTACTTTTACATCTCCGATCAACTGCGGACGTTTGCAAAGCGTATTCGCGAGCTCGACGTCACGTTTCATGTATTCAACATGACCGCACAGACCCTCTCTCGGGATATCTTGGGTGGCAAGTACTCTCCACAAAACCTCACGCCACGCATCCGACTCGACCGTATCGACCTCGGCCCCACGCTTGCAGACGCGGGGTGTATGCGAGATGTGTTGGCAGCATGGACGCCGCTGTTGGCGGAGGGAAATACGGCTGCGATTCTCGGTGTGTTCCCAGAGTGGACAAGCGCCCAAAAAGATGGCAGCGTTGCCGGCACAGACGACGCCGTCGTCGCACCAATCGTCGACAAGCTGATCAAGTTCGGCAGGGTAATCACTTTCATTTCCCTCTTCCCGAGGCGAAGCGTCATTCACGCGATCTATGACAGTTGTCACCCGGGACGACGTTGGTCGATGCGAGGGTGACGGCCACGGCGTCGTTGGACGCCGCGTACGACAACTCGAAAGCGTTCGCAAAGTTTTTGAAGCGCGCCACATTGGGCGATGTGTTTCGCGAGATGGGACTCAAGCGCCGACTGAGACACCAGATCGTGCCTCAGGTGCGTCTTGATACGCGTTTTCCGAAATGGTGCTCAGCGCGTAATGGGGACACCGACAGAGAATCCGGATGCCGGTCGATGCAAAAGCGTCGGACTTGCCTCACCTTCCGGACGATGAGAGCTGGTACCGTTATGTGCGCTCGCAGTCCTGAACTTGACAGTCTCCATTTGTTGATCCGTGCGAACAGGTGATACTCGCCAAGGTCTCGTTTACGGCGCGTTATGTAGAGCTTGCTCGTGCGGCGGCTAGTGGATAACTTGCTCGATAACTATGCACATACGATACTTGATGTTGATGTCTGAAATGTTTCCCGAGTCTCCTTCCCAAACCAAGAGCGCGCGTCTTGAAGAGAATTCCATGAGGTCTCCAGACGTCCGCCCGCAATTCGCCCGTACATCGCGAGTCAGATTCGGAAACTTGAACATTTCCTATGTACGTTTGCAGCATTGTATACAATACAGTAATGACGGTTAGATATAAATGTGAACAAAGCTATACTAAAGATTGAATTCCGTTTCCTCCAACACGCTCCGAATGACATGCAATCACGATACCACCTCCGAACGCCTCAACTCTCTGTTGTAAAACGCCAGTGCTCTCTCGCACTCCTTGTCGAGATCCGTGTTAAAAGTCGAGTCTGCGACGAGCTTCCCGTAATCGTCTTCGTCATTCCCGTCATCGTCACCGTCCCCGACAGTGAAACGAAAGATTCGATCTGGAGGCGACGGCGTCGACTTCACCGGGTACCCAAACGCGTCGTATCTGGTGTGGTCGCGTCGAAATATACCCAGCAACACTCGCCACCTAGCATACCACGAGAGTTCCCATGCGGAAAAACCGCCCCAAAAGGGTAATGGACTGTGCGGAAACGAAGTGGTCTGCAAAGGCTCAAGAGGGAGTTGGCTCTTGGGAACAGGACTATCGTCTGCAACGAGGGTAGAGTCGGATTCTTCGTCGTCTCCTGAGGTCGATGAGCTATAGGAACTTAGCGTCGATGTGGACGTGGACGCCTGAAAGGGCGTCGCGTTGTATGCGGGCACAGAAATTGCGAACGACGCAAATTTCTGCTGCATATCGAACGCGTACAACGCCTTGTGAAGAGTCCACAAAGGGAGCATGAAAAAGGAGCGATCGATATTGACAGGGTATGGATCCCTCAACGCAGCGATATCCCCAACGCGAGGATAGATGGATGCGTGGATGCCCTGGATGTCCTGTACGTGTCTCCTCGGTGGCTGGTCGCGCTCCAACCCAGACGGAGGGGTGCGCATATATGGTGGTGGACTCACGACGCGTCGGTGGGTAGCGATGCCCGTATATATGTCATTGGTGTCGGATCCCTGGTTTTGCGCCTCGCCCTGCTCCTTGCGTGACTGCCATTCAGCCCATTCGTCATGGCGAGAATACCAAAGGGCCTTTTGTTGGAGAAGAGCACTGTGGGAGAAACCGTGGTGAGGGTAGTTCAGTCTCTTTGGTGTCATGTTGAATGCTGGCATGGATTCTTGGGCATCGGCCAGGATTTGCACTGAAGACGGGCGGACTGGAATTGGAGCGAGTGGCTCGCTAGGGATCTGGTCCATGTCTTCTTCTGGATCATCTGGTTCGAAGAACAGGGGTGGTGGATCCATTTTTGCATGGGCGTGTGAATCCGTAGGTTGTGGTGGCTCAACTATGGGGTCCTCCACAGATAGGAGCTGGTGGTAGGCTGGCGGTGCGATGTCGAGTGTAAAGGGATCTTCTTCATGAGCGAATGTGTACGGGCAATCTTCGCAAACCGATGTGCGGGACCAGTCCAGCCTGTGCATTGGCGGGTCGTGGTCCACTTCTAGATCTTCCATGCAAAAGTCGAGACGGCTAGGAGAGCGCTGAGGGGTCAGAGGTTCATCGGGGTTATCCTGCGATTGAGATGGCGGCGATGCTGAACTGTCCATGGATGGGTGGAAGGAAGTGGAGACAAACGATCCAGCCGAGTTTTAGCACGCGTCGAATACGCGTCTAAACACGCGCAAAGCGACGCGACATCTCGGTCACGTGGATTGAGCTTAAAAGGACCAATAAATAGAAATATTACATGGTACAGACACACCGGTTATCTTCTATCGAACCTTAGCGTCGTCTTCCGCATCTTCTCGCAGTGTTCAGAGTATGGCACTACGTATCCTCCAAGAGATGCTACCAGTCCTGTTTTCTGATCCGCAACCACGTCGCCATCCGGTGCGGGGACAACCTGGATGATGGATTGTGTCTCCACGCTGTGGATCTCGATCGTGCCATTGGGCAGTAGTGTCGTAATATTCGGATAGTCCAGACCTAGCGGCATGAGTTTGTTCCGTGTACAAATGTAGGTCATGACACCACTCACAGACAGAAAGTGGATAGCTCGGCCATGTTAGAGTTCCTCTGACAGGATCACCCTCTCCGGTGATAAACACACCGAGGGTGCTTGCACCCGTCCAAGACAGCAAGAGAAACTCGTTTTCACCAACGACTACGATGAGTGGCTTGACCGGGGTTGGGTCGTCCAACACCTGATTTACAGGAAGCACAGGGAACATCTGAGCACTGTGCAAGTCGATGACATTGTAATATTGGTTGTCGGCGACACAGAGATACTGTCCCGCACGTCGTGCTAGCAGCGCTCCTGGTTGGAATGGAATTTCCTGTATAAGCCAGATCGTCACCAGGTTCCATTTAATTGACTCTGACTGACCCTAGAGTAAACCAGACGTTCTTCATAGAGGCTATACAAGGCAATTGCGTTCCGCTTGATGACACAAAAGTCGACCGGCTGCGACTTGCTCGCGGGGTCGTGTACTGTAGGGGGAGCCCGTAAGAGCTGGTGGTGATCGACTGCAAAGGTCTCTACGTGACGAATAGGCTTGATATTGGGTATAGGATCGAGGGAAGGAAGAGCATAAAAGTGCATCTGACGATCTTTAGATAAATTGAGCGGCGCCGAGTGAGACAATGGTCTATCGTCCGCTCACCGGACAGGATCAACACACGAGACATATAAGGGATGAGAACGAGCTCGTCGATGGGTTTTCCATTTGGCAGACTCTGGCGTGAGAGCAGAGAGTAGGACTCTTGCTGCAAGAAAAAATTGCATAGGATTCCTCACAGGTTCGCCAGACTCACCTCCTGCTCGTTCTGCAACGCATATCGGATCAACTCGCCGTTGGTGCATCCAATGTAGACCTCGGAACCTAATTCACATGGGTCAGGCGGACGGTGTGAAGAGGAGTGGAGCATACCGAGTGCCTGAGCACATGAAATATCACCGGAAGATGATGTTGCGGGTATGAGTGGATGTAAGAGGTAGGGTGGTACGACGAGGTCAATGGACATTTCGATGAGCGTTTTTGGTACGTAAAAGTTGTGACGCATCTGACCTTGACCACAACCATGCACCAGCCCGTCGCCATCGCTTCCAACAGACGGGCCTCCATCCACGTAGCCCATTCAAGAAGTCCATCTGGCCGCGAGTCGCCCTTATCCCAGTCAGCTGCACCGGGTCCAGAGGGAGAGAAATGGGTCGAATCATGGACACATGTCTACGCTAGAGGTGGATTATTATCGAATCTCCTTTCAGCACGCTACTGACTGATCTTCCCATAGATCTCATCGACTCTCGCATCGTGGCTGTAGATGCGGACTGCACTGTGGAAGACGCCTGTGATGCAAGTTCACTCTCGGTCTACCTTTGACCAACCTCACCTATCCTGTTAGCTTCTCCTCAAGGAGGATATCTCGTGTCTCGCAGTCAGGGCACTTCCTGGTACACAAACGACCTCCCCATTTTTTGGCCTTTTTGACGTGCGCGTCTACTCAACCCGATCGCTATCCTTGTCTGACCCATCTAGTTTTCTGACGTAAATGCATTCTTGACCCTGGCTGCTACCCGCCACACCATTCCCCTGCATGAGCTCAAGGCAAACTCCCGCGCAGACCAAATCATGTCCGCCGCACGCAATGGTCACGTCCCTGTCCACCTAGTCAGCAGTGAGTATCCTCTGTACTCGTTCGTACCCGATCTTTGATCCCTCGCAGACTTGTCCGAGAAGAACTTTCTCGAAATTCTACCCTATGAAGCAACCGTAGTATCCCTATTGGGCGTCTTCGCCCGTGGAACACACAGGGGTAATATTTCGTCGACGAACTACGTGATTGCGTGCTCACCTCACGCACAGTACTCGTATGCTCGCCCTCTCCTTCCAACACATATCTTGGCATGGTATCCGATATGGGCCTTTTATCATGGTTCTCAGCCTTTGCAACACGAATGCCTGCGTTCCAATCTTACCTCACAAACTCACTTTACGCGCTGACCCTGCCTTCCATTCACATGTATTCATCCGTTGTTGCAGCATCTAGCGCTGCACAGGTTCTCGATGTCATGCGACTCATGAGCGAGCAAGGCGTGAGCAGCGTCGCTGTCATCGATGAAGGATCGGGGACGTTGTTGAGTGCAGTCAGCGTTACCGACATTGGCAGGGTATGGCGACCCCAGCTATCCGATCGCTTCGATATCGATTTGTTCCGCAGATCGTCGTTCCTTCCCAAAGCAATCACATCCTCTCCACGCCTGTGCATCAATTTATTACTCAAATCAAGGTCTGAGTGTCGCCATCCGACTCTGGATCCGACATTGATACCCATATAGGAACCTGACGGGCTGACGGACGGTGTCGACAAATATCCAGGTGAGGCACACGTCTCGTCCGTCTAACCGTCATCGATACGATCGTGTTCGCAGTATACGTCGTACTCCCGTCCAGCTCGCTGTCCTACACCATCCAGAAGCTCCTCGCGAGTCCGTCTCTTTACCCTCCTCGTCATACACGCTCTCTGATGTACGCTTATGCCCAAAGCTGATTCGCATCGGCTCTTTCTCACCGACAACGATGCTTCCCTCTGTGCCTCGCCTTCCCCGACCAACGTGGGAAGTGGAAACCTCTGCGGCATCGTCTCCATCGTTGACAGTGGGCCTTTCCCCCCATCTTATCTCGCCCTCCTCCCTCTCACTCCCTTTTCTTTACCAGTCCTCTCCCTCTTTGCACGCATTGCCAACATTCCGGACGTCGACCCGACACAACGAATGCGCCACCGACGCGCCTCATCGTCGTCCTCCCAATCCTCCCGCTCGGCGCTCTCCCGCGATCTCTCCGCCAGATCGCGCTCGAGCAGCCGGACGAGCATGCGCCTGAGCGCGAGCCCACGCATTGTGGCGACCACCGCGGACAAGCGCAACTCCATCTCCAGTCTGGATGCGTTTCAGTGGTCGGAGCTCGTCTCACCTCGAAAGGAAGAGCACAAGTGATGTGGTATGTGTTCACGGCTCTGTATGTTAATTGTTTTCACGCATCGTATTCGACCCTACTGCTTGGCCATTCCAGAACTACGCTATTCCGATCCCGTCGATCTTAGATCCATTGTGTTCTTACTGCAGCTTGGACTTACTCGAAATGTATCTTTTCACCGAGGGCGCTGCGAGTTTTTTTGAGACAGCAAAGTGCATACATTCGGGGAACCCATTGACAAACGTGGATAATGAAAAAGTGCATGCATGTCGCTACGCTCTGCCGAGAGTGAAAGAAAACATTCCAAAGTCTGGATCTAGGACATAAGCTATTAACTAACCGAGAGGGGAACATACAATAATACGAGAGAACCGGGGGACGAGAAAAATCTACTGCGTCACGTGTCCGTTGTCATTCGGCACTGTAGCTCTAGCCTCTTCCTTCTTGCTGCCGATAGCCTTGGCAAGGTCTCCAATGCTCTGCACGACCTTATCAAGCATCGGCCGAACACCGCCCTTCACTTCATCGACAACACGCTGGACCTTGTCGCCGTAAGACAAGTCTGAGTCTGCGACAATGTCGCGGAAATCTGTAATGGCTTTGGAGATGTCGGGATAGGTAGACTGAAAGGTGTGTGGCAATGCAGCCGTAGACTGCTGCAGTTTCTGCAATTCTGTAAGCATGCTGTCCGAGAGAGTGGAGATCCGAGTTTGCGCGCTGGTGATAGACGCCGTCGCGAGCCCCTGAATGGCGTTAGCGGTCTCGATAGCCTTTTGACTGAAATGTAATGAGCGATTGGCATATAACGAGCTACAAAGACAAGTTTGCTCACACAAGAGCGTTCTGTTGCTGAAGCTGCTTGAGATGATCCGAAGAGTAGACATAAAGATTGTCCTTGAGGTGCTTCGAGATCGCATATACGCGCTGGTACTGGTACTGACATTCCACCGCGGTCGAAGTGGGGGAACTTGCACCAGATTCGCTGCCGACTTTGTTGACAGCAATCTCGAAATAGTCGACAATAGGGGTGAATTTCTATGGGCGCCTGTCAGTTATCTTCGCGACGGTTGAGATCACGTGCAAGGTACACACCTTATCAATGCCCTCTACGACACCAACCGCAGGGGTCTTGACATTCCTATCGAATCGCGCGTTCGCGGAGGACACGACGCTGTCACGTCTTTCCCGCACATATGAGGCTACGTCCTGCGGCTTGATCTGGAATGGGTAAGGGTACTTTTGCTCAATGACATCGAGTCCCTTGTTGGCATATCCGTCCGCGGATACAATAAGTGGTGCGAGACGGATTTGCAAGGGCTGGGAGAAGTTGTACGCAGTTTGCGTAAGGACCTGGGCTGCGTGATAAGGGGAGCGCGTGAGCATGTTCGATGAGAGGGTGGAGTGGATCTGGTCTAAAGAGGACGCGATGATGGGGATGGCGGCGACGCGGCCGAGGACGGTGATTTCAGGGACTTCTGGTAGTTGGGTGGCCGCCATGAGAAGCGCGTACACAAAATGAGGAAGTGGAGAGAAGGAATGAAGGCGGGACGCGATCAAGACAGGGTTATATACTTTTGCACATCGACATGTGATTTTCATGCAACGCGCCTGTGACACCACGTCACAGTGCGTCACCGCTAATATTCACGTTTCACATTGTAGGAACGTTCGTAATGTTTCATCTTAGAATCTACGGACAGCGTGCGCAGTCTGACAACCGCGGGCTAAACCTTGGCCCGTAAACTACTGGTTGCGCCCAGCGCGACTCAGCCATTTAGACTCGCCACCTTTCCAACCCCTGTTTCTAGGGGTCGAATGATGAATCACGGGAACGACTTTTCTCAAAGTGATGACACCGATCGTCTCGGAGTTGGTGTGAAAATGAGCTGATCGGCGCCACCTCTTATCAACAGCCAAAACGAGTTATCGGCAGCTTCGTGTCAGAGATGTCGTTTCGAGTAATCAAGGCGAATCAGTGAGGCTTCCGAACCGGACATAGTCTATGATATATCATAGGGGCCGTCCACGTACAACTTTCTCGTGGAATATCTCAAACTACATCAAGTCATATCGTTGTCCTGTTCAACATTGTACGACTTGCGTAAAGATCCCAAACCCCATGAACCTCGAGTTTTGTCGGAATCACATGAGGACCTACCCTTTTCCGGCAGGAGAGAGCCGTAGGCACCGTCAGACTCAATAGTTAAATAACCGAGCTATGTGATTATAACCAATGCGGAGGAGAATTGGGTCTCACCGTGATGACAGAACAAGCCAGCTGTTTCAAAGAGCGCATCGGATCCTCTGGTCAACCTTATTGCGTGTACCTTTCCGGTTGAAGGCAATACATAGCATTATGGCATGAATGTGAAACCCGACTCTGATAATGCTCGTGACGTCATTATCATATTTCAGGTGTGTCCGCCATGGTTTGACACATGATCACATCGCCTATGGCGCCGGTACACTAGTCTACCAGGGTCCCAGACTAGGGTGACAACGCGACTGTGTAAGTTGTCGAACCCACTCGAACCGATGGTTTCCGCGTTGCAAACCCAGGGTACTTTAATTCTGAGTCAGAATAATTATCCGTAGTTTGTTGATGCAAGCACCTTCGAGTCGGGTCCGTGCAAAATTGGGAATATTTTCCCGGTACCAACCTGATCACCTGTTCCATTGAGAGTCTTACAATTGGTTGTTCGGTAAATCCCATGGCATTATTGTTGAATGCAGTTGTCCCTGCGAGTGGAAGATAGCCCAGCATAATTTTGAGTTCTATCATTCCAATCGACTCGGACCTGGTGAAGAAGCCACGTTGTCAGGGACTTTTGTACCCATCTTTATGACGCTGTCCTCACCTGACTGAAACCAACGTGTCATACCTCAGTTTCAAAGGTCCATTTAATAATTCCATTGCAAATGCACGCCAAACGGAAGCTCGTAGCCTCGAGGGGATGGAGATCAACCTAGAAAGTCAGTCGGCGAAACGTCCGATTGACTTAGCGGACTACAGTGGCAGCGGTTACCACGGCTCGTTGACAAGCCCCCACTACAGCGCGCACTACTATTAAGAATGTCACGAATACATATTGATCATAAAAAACCAAACTTACACCCTAGTAAGCATCCAGCTATTCGTCTGGGCTACCTGAAAAGCAGGCCCTTTATAACTCAAGCTGACATTGATAAGTAAGTGTCAGTTGTCAACCTCGGAACAGACTTACGTCGAGCAGCAACCATCTAGGTTGGATTTAAAATCAATCTCGGAAGTGACGTCGCGCTGCATTTGCTCGGTTGGCAGGTACTGACGACGGCCAGGGCAGCCAAACCAGAGAGGCCAGCGGAGAGAGCGAAACACATTGCGGTCACGGTGGTGATCAAGTGCCTCGGGCACGGAGGAATCCGAGTGGCTATACACTAGTTCAAATCCCGTCAAGTGACTTAATTACAGTTGATATGCTCATAATGCAAAATGTCGGGACCCACCAAATCCTAATGCATCATTATGGATATGCAAGACGGCGATGCGTGACAAAGTGTGACATGCAGTGTCACGTAACACCAGCGATAGCACTATGTACGACGAGCCATACCATGCTCAAGCAGAGTATGTGAGCTGATTCCTGCCTTCGTAAGTGTGCATGGAAGTGACACAGTCGCATTGACAATGCCAAGTCCTCGCCCTCACCGTACTCCAACACGGCTCTATCAAGCTGCTCGCACAAGCTCATCGCCTGGACCCTCATAATGCACTGCTCCACCGGGTCCTCGTCTTCATCAGAATCAATCTCGATCACCTCACCGCTCGCCACAGCCATCTCATACTGCACTGCCTTCACAATCTCTTCCTCACCCTTCTCACCCATCGCAAATAATTCTGCCTTGTGAATCTCCACTTCTTCCGGTGGATCTAACAGCTCGTTGAGAGTCGGTGGGGTGTTAAAGATACGGTTTTTTGATTTGAGGACATTGACAGAGTGTAGGAGTTCATCTTCAGCAGACTTGAGCTGGGGTAGCTCTTGGCTTCCATTTCACATGAACCATTGTGGCGTAGGCTCTTGGGAGGTTCCCATCGGTGTAAAATTTTCAAGTCATGCATCTGAGGCAGTGATTCACACACTCCAGGCTCCATCATAATGCATATCGACATCCGGACCACTAATGCATATGCAATATGCAAAAATTCACTTATTTTGGCTGCGCCCAACTTGGCACCCCCGAAAACATGATGCAATATGACGGAAATGCATTACTAGCATATGCATTATGAGCATATCAACTGTATTACCTCTTCTGAGCGACTCTCGCCATCGACCAAGCCAGGATATATAAAGAGCCCCCAGTTCCCACAGTGATCTTCACTTGCACCTCTTCCCAACCGCCGTCAATGTCTGTCCGAGTCCCCCACATCCCAGATGATTTGCAGCAAGATGTTTATGTCGTCGTCGAGACGAAGTATGGTCCTTTAAATGGGGGTCGGACCAGGAATGGCGCCGCTGTCTTCTTGGGTAACACTCGTCATCTCTCTCCCTTGCGTGTAATCGCCTAATCAAAGTTCAGAGGTGCCATATGCTCTGCCTCCGGTGCGATTCCAGGACCCTCAACCAATCCCAGATGGATATCGATACGAAGACAAGCATCATGTATATGAAACGAAGCGTGATTCGCGTTTACCCTCTCTCCATCTGCGCGTTGCTCATAATGACTATCCGCGCATCAGATTGTTATCAACCCAACAACAATGGACAAGGATCCGGTATGTGCTCCCGAATCACATTGCATTTCGACGCCTGACATGCTTTTTATAGGCTTCCCCCCAGAGGACTTGAAAGGGTATGGGGACCCGTCTGAGGACCCGTGAGAATCATCATCTCTGCAATCTTCTCCAACTGTAACGATCGTCTAATAGCCTCTTCTTGAATATCGCTGCGCCCTCGTCGTTCACTGAGGCTTCCAAGTTTCCTGTCAAGATCTATTATCATGGCGGGTAAATGAAATCTTTGTTCCCGACACAAAATGTTGCGCACACATTCACTGTCCCAGCTTCCTGCAGTACGGATCACCTCACGACCTGAACAGCCAGGCCCAATATGTATCCCAAACACGTTCCGAGGTTTGGGTGAACATTGGATATCGGCTTTCTGTCCTTGGGTTCCTTGCATGCGACGAACCCAAGGTAGATGGAAACTTTGGATTCAAGGACCAGTGGCTTGGGCTACTCTGGGTAAGGGATAATATCGCAGCATTTGGTGGTAAGTGTCGAGTCACCGGACAGGATGGACGCGTGTTGACTACATCATCGAACCAGGTGACCCGGATAACATTCAAATCACGGGGTTGTCCGCAGGTATGGATTGCATGGAGTGTTCATTTTGTTTCGAACTAAAGAATACATATAAAAGGTGGACATTCCGTTCATCAGATCTTGCATCACATATCTAGACTTCCAGCGGGGCAAAACTCCCCCATCAGGTCTGCTAGGTTGGAATCAAATGCCATCATGTGAGTATGGTCTCAGGTGTCTGCTTTGTATCCAAGACTCGCCGCGAAAAAAGGATAACCCCAAAGACCCCAGCAGAACTTCGACCGCAATTCGAGGCCTTATGTTGCGCACTGGGGCTTGATCCGAAGTCGCCCGACATTCTAGATGTACTTCGGGATCCCCGGAAAGTTCCCCCCGAAGCCCTTATGCACGTTATTGAGACGGACGCCATTGGTGCCTCTAACGGAACTTTCCGTAGCTGCCTTGATGGTACTTGGATGGCCACTGATCCCGATCCGATGACCTGGCAGCGCAATGGCGACCTCGGCAGTAAGCTTCGCGAGAAAGGTGTCAAGAGCGTTGTCTCCGGGAATGTTTTGGAGGAATGGTACCTATATTCTATCGCCCACCCCATTGACAGTCCAGCCGATATCGTCCCAAACCTGTTGCGATATTACCCACAATCGATTGTTGATGCGCTACTTCCAATGTACCCCACGCTCCCTGACACCGCCACACCCGAGGAGTCGCAAAGGCTGTTCGGTGACATTTTAGCTGACGGCCAAGTTAACATACCCGATCGATTACTTGCAAGAGATCTGCAGCAAGCTAACTTCCCGGCTCTTCGATACGAGATACACTGGACGCCGGAACAGCTTCGACTCGGAGGTAGGTAGCATCGTTTTTTCTTTGGTTGCGTCCAGACTGAAACGGGGCCTTTCCGGCAGGGTATGTGACCCACGGCAGCGATCGCTGTCTATGGACGGTGCGCATTCCAAGTCT
>JBBPOF010000575.1:0-20783 GCA_038091315.1 Porphyrellus cyaneotinctus | reverse complement strand
CTCCTGGAGATATATCGCGCATCTTTTGGTGTCCAACTGGCCCTATGGCGTTCCTTCCTATCCATGCAGCCGGCTTTTATGACGACCAGTATTCGGAACCTGGACACAAAGTGTTCGATTTTGTCATTTTGTCATATGTCCCTTCCCTTTCCATCCTCACCCCGTCACCCGGTCCCGTCGTGGTGCCTAGCGACACTCTCCGCCTCCTCCTTGTTCCTCCGCCCAACTCAGACGGCCATTCCCGACTTCCAGGTGCAGTCACTGAATTGAAATACATCAAGGAGGTAATCCAAAAACTCTCCTTCAGCATGCACCACTGCCGTGGGATCCCCTGTCGGAACAATCGAAGAAGTACTTTCTCTGATGAAGGAGGCGGACTGGGCTCATTTTGCATGCCACGGCATCCAAGACCCCACTGATCAGACCAGCAGTGGACCCTGTCTCGCTGATGGACGCCGTTTGAAGCTGCGTGATATTATCGCGCTGTCACGTCCTCGTGGTGGGCTTGCCTTTCTCTCCGCATGTCAGACGGCAAGGGGTGATGCGCGTCTCTCCGACGAGGCCGTCCATATCGCAGCAGGGATGCTATTTGCTGGTTACAAGGGAGTCATTGGTACGATGTGGTCGATCAGCGACAGTCTTGCGCCTGTGGTGGCGAGGGACGTATACCAGCGACTGTTCGACAAGGACATGAGGCCGGGTTATCGGGATGCTACACGAGCGTTGCACGAAGCAACTGGGGATATTCGAGATAGTGGCCATGCGTCGTTTCTACACTTGTTGATTTGGATCCTCGGGAACCGCATCGTTGATCAACCGAAACAACTCTACCCTAATGGAGGGGGATTTCGGTTGGGTAGCGGTAGAACAGAACCATATTTTATAGGGAATCAAGACTAACCTCGATTCGCTTCTTCTCGCACAGACATTATCCTACTTCAGGTAGAACTTAGTTTATCTACATGCATGCTATGTGCTGCTCACGCCCCGTGTGGAGCATGATCCATGTTCCATGACCGTTTGAACGTCTGTGTCGCGCAGGAAATGTGTACACAATAAAGCTGCATTTGGTGCATCATGTGTTGTATAAATAAAGCATCTTCGTGTTAAACGTTGAAGACCCGATCTCGAAACTCGACCGTACCTATCAGTTGGAGTATACTACGATCAACCATATTCCACCTCATTGCGGTTGATCCTTCTTGTAGCACACATACGCTGCCGCGTTTGGAGCAGAGCCAACGCCCTGCCAACACAGTTTGACACAAGAAAGCAAAATGACCCACTCGACACGTACCTTGTAGGTCATAAAGACTGCACAAATCGATGAGCATACAACATCGAACACGGCAATGAAAAACTCACAGTTTGTTGGGTCATACTTCTGTTTGACCTTCAGTAGATCGTTGTACTTGTAACCAAAGAATGCTCAAAGGGAACGTCCAACATCAGCCAGGTCACTTATCGCTATCAAGGGTCGCTTACCTTGTTGCCAGTCTTTTTCCCAGGCACTTCCTTCGTTTTGGTAGCTGCTTGTTAGCCCAAGCGCATTCAGAGGACCCACTGCATTAAATATGGCGTTCGTCACAGATTGAAACGTATCATCGCTTATCCCTGTCGTCCACGGCCTGTTCAAAAACCGCGTCGGTGATCCAACCATGAATCAAGTCGATAAAGAATAGTCTTACGCGCCAAAGATCACATGCCACGCCGCGTCATAGAATCCGGGATTCGCCCCAGTGTCATTGACTTTATCTCTCGTCCCCGCAGGCATATCACCAAAGAGGAATATACCCAGTTTAGACGTGATCGTGCCAGCCGGTGAATTCTTTAATGGCGCGCTGAGGATCTGTAAACCCTCCGAGATCGCTTCTGCAACGCTTTGTATAGATTGCGGACTCTCCAGCATCGATTGTGGAACGAAACGTGAGGCAAGCTCGGAGGAACCGCCGTAGGAATTGGTTGAGTCAAAGAACGGACCGATATTTTTCTGTTCCGCAACGGTAACGGAGGGGAACATGTATTCCTGCGTCTCGTTTGATTTGACCGAGTAGTCGTTTGATAACGATAGAAGTTCCTCAAAGAAGGGATAAAGCAAGGAGACAGACGCTTTTTGGGCGGGCCACCAAAAGTACTACGGAGAGCCAAAGTGAGCATCATCTCATTCACACATAATGAAAATACTGACGAGGATATATTCACTCTCGAGAAACGCGAGGCTACTCGTGACACCCGCATTGACGAACGTGTTCTGATATTTTCCGACGAGCGCAATAAAGCTAACGCCAAGTGACTGAAGATTATTCGGGTCGTTAGGCACAATGACGAGCAGGGAGGCACTGATTGGTATCTGGGGTAGCGTTGCAATAGTCGTAGAAGCTAGAGATAACATGGTTTACATCCTGTGGTGGCAGCGTAGAAGTCACGTACTAATGATGCCCCAACTTCCTGCTCCCCCGCCGCAGACCGCCCAAAACAGGTCAGAGTTTTGAGCCGCGTTGGCGGTCCGTATCATACCATCAGCGGTCACAATCTAAGAGTACACTCGTCAATGTTTGCCCTTTGGGTGAAATATCATACTCTCACCTCTACTTCGAGGACATGTTCAGCCTACAGGGGTCAGAGTCTTAAATTATAGACATAGAAAACACATCTTACACCAAGCCCATATGCTGGAGTGAGTCTAAATTGATCGTCGTGACATGAGCATGCACGGACGGGTGACCAAACGCATGTCCAACTCACACCCCGTGCCCTCCTGCTTGGAGATAACCACCCGCTGATCCATTTTGAATATGCGCTCATGTTCTAGAAACATCTGTGCACCACTTACCAGCGCCGACGGTCGGACAAGCTCCCAGGACGGCAGACACATTCTGTTGACCTGCGAAGTCATAAACTAGAAGGGGCGTTTAAACAATGCACATGAAAATCAAGGACGCGTGCTCACTGCCGCTCAGCTGTGCTCCGGCGCCAATAGTAAGGGCTGGGACAGGGGTAGCCGATGACCCTTGCGGAACGAACTCGGGGTTATAGGTGATGCTGTTGAGACCGTGGGTGAGGACCTGAAGGGAAGAAGGACCGGCGGAACGGCCGAGGTAGTCATGACCTTGACAAATAGGTCAAAATGAACATTCAATGTGGGATGTCAGTCGACAGTCGATAACACACCCGTATTCTTGATGGTGAGTTTGACATTGTTAGCAGTGGCCCACTTGACGACATTGCTGGCATCCTGGGCACTAGATATCGCGATGCCAAAGGGTGGGGTAGTTCCTTGGTTACAGGTTTCACCAGATACTGGTTGTGGGTTTGAGTAGTTCAGCGCGCATCCGTTATTATAACCACAACTCTCCCAATTTGGCCAAAGAAGAGCAGAAGCAACGCCTTCACGCTGTGAAGGATGGAGGAATAATCGACCTCCCCCTGCAATAAAACGGCCCCAGACGTACCGAAGTATCACTGTCGTAGTTGGACAAGACAGTTTGACACGCATTCAAGTCATAAAGGGGGTCGTCCTTATAACACACTGCGGCCCAGGGGCGCAATGCCTTGAGCCGTCCTCCGAAAGTCGTATTCAGGGAGGACCAAGCAGAGGCGCTTGGCCAGGAAGCATTCCCGAGAGTGGCGTAGTTTGGTATAGCATATGGACTCTCAAGCACCTGCATCAATGCCCCGCCCGAAACAGAGAGAGCAACGAACACGGAGATATGAGAGATGGGAGGCGACATTTAGCTTGACTATCGTGAAATCCGTTCTTGTATTTATACGTTCGCCAGTGGAGTCGACAATTAAGGGCTGCAAACTCGCAATTTACTGGAATTTGTTGTTCCTTGGAAATGATAACCCGGTCTTTCACAAGTGAACGAGATGACGGGCATGCTCGGCGTTGCGACTCGAATGCAATTGATGGCAGTTTGTGCGAGTCGAGCCCTCGAAAGGATACATAGTACATCGTTAGCAAATGTTGTCCCTTGTGAGAGAAACTCGGCGATGATCGGTCACCGTCTCCCGCATTGGCCGAGCCTGTCGGTGTGATCATTAATCAATTAACCCCTGTCACGAAACGAAACACTGCTTTGTTACGCCATATATTGTTGATGGGACCTAGTCTCGCTTGTCTCGCTTGTCTCGCGAATGCACCGCATTCAAGTCGCAAATTTGGTGTCATTTCGCGGGTCTCTGGTTGAATGCACACGTCAGGAAGAGATAACCTTGAACGGATCCGAGCCACCACTCTCCAGTCCTGACAACACAGCTCGCCTCACGGCGCTCAAGTACTCCGCAAGCCTGCGTCCATCCGGGTGCAAAAAGTCATCGTAGAGCTTGTACCGCGAATCTGCGACGATGTTGACGAACTCGAGCGCGACCTTGAGATTTCTGTCGCGTATGTCAGTTTAAGGGACAATGCTGGCAGGATGTAGACTGACCCTGGTACGTGCTCTCTTGATGAGTGCAGCATGACGTGCAATCGCAGAATCAGCTCGGGTATGTAAATTTGTCGGATACGTGACATTTCACGATGTCGGCGATCTGGCCGGGGGCGATGAGAAGCAACGATGGCGAGTAATAGAGAATACAAACCAGTGGGGTTACTTGGATCTGGTGACATCCAGTCAGAAGTGAGCAGCTTCACGATAGACTCGTATGCTTGGTCAATCAGGCCCTGTGGAAGTAGGTCAGCTTACAGATGAGCTAAAAACATCTATTGATCCACCTTGTAGTCATTCAACCATGCCACCCGAGTATCCTTGTTCATTAATGAAGCTTCCAAAGATTGACATTCTACCACTCTGTCGAGAAGACCCCATACGTTGAAAAATTGTCTGTAGTGGAGATATTCTGTGGCACGTTCTTCGGGTTCGTCGATGGATGCGAGTTCATGCGGCAATATGTCCAAGAGGCCGCGTGCCAAAGCAACACGTCCAGAACCTTGGGACGAATGAGCGAATAGCAGAAATCAGAACAATTTACATACCAAGAAAGTAACGCAATATCACCGTGGCTTGTTCAAGGGCAGTGTCATAAGTAGCTTCCATAAAGGTTGTCCATTCGATGGAGCGGAGCAGTAACGTCTCCGCATCCGATGGTGGATTTTGCAATGCAATGATCGATGGGAGTGGGCCTTTCAGCTGGGGTAGCAGCTGGAAAAATGCAACCTCAGCCGAAATCGAGAAAACTCGAAACGACACGACAAACGTCAAAGGCTTTTTCAATGGTTCGCTCAGCAGTGACAATGGCAACACGATCCACGTCAAGACCGTGCTCACGTGCGCGGGTCAGTGTTAGCCTCCGCTCCTTCATTTCAGTAGAGAGATCGAGAGACGTGAGGAACATGGCATAACGCTCCACGGCGTTATCCCCCAATGCGCCAGCATACATAGCAATGAGGTCTCGCTGACCAGCACCCTGGATCCAAATAATGAGTACGTGGTTTAAGATTGATTTATGATCAACACCAACCTCGAGGACTTGGAGGTATGCTTCCAAAATTACTTGGGTAGCCAGTGGTGGTACGGAGGTATCAATCATCTGCAAAAACAGACACAAGTGGGCAAAGAATCGCGTCATTGTGGGGTATCTAAGGCAAAAACACGTATAATCTTGCAACACAAGAAAGGAGGGTACACACTCTGATGATTCAGAATCATATATGCCATCCCTAAGGCCAGCTGCAAACGTCTCCAATAGCGGCTGCGTCCTGTCCAGGATAATCGCCAATTGAGAGACATGAAAAGCATTGTCGGCTGATGGACTACGAAAAAGTTGCTCAGCACGAGTACCAGATGAAAGGGGACACATATTTCACCCATCATCGACATTGACGCCACCCAGGGTCTCCAGCGCAGCAGTTGCTTCTTTCTCCCACTCTTCTTCCTCTTTTTCATCTGCGTCTTCCATTGGTATAGGCAAATCCTTGACCGCCTCTAACCCACCCTCCCAGTAGCCTCCCCCCAACTTGATCATTTCTGCAGTTTGCTTCTCTTCGCATAATATACTTATTTGAGCCCAAAGATGATCTTCCCATGTCCGACATGCTGACTTGAGGACATTGAATGTTTGAGGTGTTGGCGCGAGTGCCGCGTAAAGTGCTTGCTCGGGATCGGACAAGTTGGGCTATATAAATATCAAGTAAGTTGAATGGAGTGAAGATGGTGTCTTTTACGTTTAGAGCAGCTTTCACACAGGTCGATTTCCACAGTCGCCGGCGTCTGTTACCCTGCCAACCCTCTGCGTCATCTTCGTCCTCAAAACCTTCTTCACAGTGTTCGTTTGCTTCATAGATAATGAGTACATGCACGACGATCGGACTTTTTGCGACTTACCAATCGCTTGCCACTGGAACAACAATGACCCACGAATACTCGCAGCGCGCCACGGTTGGTGGGCTTTTCGACACAATTGGACTGCTTCATCCAATCTACCGGCACGCACGAACGAATACAATGACTGAGTCAACGTTTTTTCAAAAGCCTTGACAAATATGACCTTAGCACCCAATCTGGATACCATACACACGCAGTTCACTCACCGCGTCATCTGCAGCCAACGATTTGCCATCCCCTCTATTCACCGCATCCGGATCAAATGCTGTCACGAGTGCCTCTCTCATGCCCTGCCCAGTGCGCAATACCTGCATGACGTTGTGCTTTGTGAACTTCCAGTACCCGGTGGTAGCCTCGGGATGTCGTGGTGATGGGGCAGTCTCGTGAAGCCATTCGCGCACGACGACGAGTTCTGTTAGCAAGGGCGATGCGTGCATGATAGCTTGAGCGAGGGTCAGTGTTGGCGTGAATGGGTTCTGCGTGAGGACGGTGCGTGGATTGAGGTGGTGTTCTGGCTCAGTTTTCCGGGCGCTGCAGGGAGGTTATAGCTGGACGAAGGGAAAGGACTGGATCACGCACGGCATGAGTGCTTGTAGTAGCCCCCAGGTGTTGGCTTCCATCCGTAGCGCCTCTAATTCGACGGGAGACACGTCTGAAGTGGCGCCACTCTCCAATTCTTCGACTCTGGTCGAACACGCTCTAGTATGACGCGTAACAATATGCGCAAGATGGACTCACTTGTCGCGACATAGTTGCCGAAGTCTTGGTGCAAATCCCGAGATGGGATCGAGGAGAGCCGGCAGGTCGTCTTTTATGCCTTGACATAGGATAAGGATCTGGGCGCACGACGCGTAGAGAGATTCCGACATGGTTCGTAGTAAAGGCTGTCAGATTTGTCGTCGGTCCAAACAACACCGTTGTGATTTTGCCTTTATTTGGCGACTGTGATCCTACCGTCTCCCTTCATCCGAGGGAAAGCGTCCAATCTATGAGGTACAGAGAGTGCAAGACTTGCAGACAAAGGGGGCCTACGATATAAAGTGGCCCATCTTCAAGGACAGCGAAGTATGCAACTCGCCTGGTCCCACCGCTTGGGATGGTACCTTTGCATAGCGGAATGCTGGGTGAATACGACGCAGGAGCTTAGATCCTGCCTTGATCAGTACATCATTCTCTGCACATTGGGGAGGAAATCTCGGCCAAGACACGTCCCGAGACTCGGGTTGTTCTCTTCTCTCGTTGATACATGTATTCAAAAATACTGTAGGTGACTCTTCCACAGGGTCTTGGCCAGTTGTATGCTGCCTGATTACACAAAGACTGTGAACCGTAGTACACTGTTCTCTGCTCAACTGCTTTGTATATACTTCAAGAAGGTAAAGAATATAGAGACACGAGTACCGGGTGGGGAACCTCAAGAATGCTACACGACAGAATCATCACCGTCGACTCGGATATGGAAAGTACAGTGGATCTCCGTGAACAAAACGAGAGTGATGGGGCGTCAAACAAATCCAGATCCGAAAAGAAGAAGGTGGATTTGGTGCGCCAAAGATAAAGGTAAGCGAAGCAATACATGTGCAAGACACAGCTGTATTTCGCTCTTGTCAGGGGGGAGCGAGACATCATGCGCCCCACTCATCGCCTGAGTCCATCTCCGAGACAACGAGCACATGGTCGGGGAACCAACCAGATGTAGTGAACTCCACGCGCGATTCACCATATGAGCCAGTGAAAATAGGTATTCCCTCGACCTCGAGTGCCCTTCTTTGCACTTGGCCCAGGCTACTGCCGCTGGCTATGATTCCAGAGGACGAAATGACGCGGTGCCATGGCAAGGGGGAGGAAGTCTGTCCAAGGAATTTGACGACTACAAGAATACATTGGCTCCCGATGACTGTTGGTAACATGGCACTGTGCATACCTTCACTAACTCGCCTAGCTTTGCTTTGCTCCCCGAGCAGCTTGGCAACATGCGCACAACTTGTAATGCTATGCGGGGGGATCATCTGAACGATATTGCAAACCTGGTGGATAAGTGAGTAGAAGAGTGATTTGCAAGGCGTGAAAGAAGCATATACTCACGGAAGCGTTGAATTGAGCGGTATCCATTGCAGTGGACAGTCCAGCGCGCGGTGATGCAGGATGAGGTCCAAATTTATAGCTGTACCAGTGCACACCTTCCGGGTGGATGGTATTTTGCACCGGCGTTTTGGCGCTCGTCGGAGTTAAATGGCTAGCGACGTCAATTAGTGTTACGGCCCTGGTAAGCAGGGAGACTCGTCAATAATGATGATCAAGTTGCTGATACGTCTTGCACTGGCCGCTGGCAATCCCCTAATCTGGGATTCATCAGCGGGCTCCCAGTGCAAGTGATGGTGGCACGTCCATGACGCACGGTACACGTAATTGCGACATGTATGCCCTGTCCTGCGCGATGACGGGGTTGCTGGTGGTGACCAACGGCGCATGACATGTAACCTAGTCCTGGTGTAATGCGACCATGTCTTCTCTTTGCGCACGAACGAGAGATTGAATTTGATCGGTTATTTTCGTAGTGCTCGCCGCGATCGCCCTTAGAACGTTCGGGATGATATGTGTGTAACCATCCACATCACGATGTTAGCGCCGCAGCCTGAAGGCTGGGTTGGAACCTTGATGTGGCTGTGTTTGTGAGCACTGCGAGCGATCGCTGGCAGCTGGGGCAACTGACATATATCACTACACAGGGTAGAATATTTTGCGCTACGTTCTCAGACTGTTTGTTAACTTACTCGCAGTTCACCCGCCGACTGTCACAGAAAATATATATTTTCCTGATGTCTCTGTCGAAGCCCCAAGAGCGAACGTGGCATGGCGCTGGGTACCCGTCCGCCGAAGCGAAGGTGTACGACAGGGAATAGGGAAGCGGTAAGAGAAAGGACACAACGTCAATTGGAAGTGAACCAACCACCGCGTCGGATTTTTGACTGGAAACGAGAAGCTCCGGAGTCATTATTCGAGGTAAATGGAGTTCAGATAATCCAAGTATTCGCAGTAGTTGCTGTATGTTTCGTATCAAGTGCTTCAGGGAGAACTCGGATTCAAAGCAACGGCCACGGCAATTCCCGCACGACATGTTCTTCTGCCACCAACATCATGTTGGCACTTGCATGCGTGCGTGGAAGCCGTACCTGGTGCCAGCATGCTTGGAAAACAAACCTCTGGTTTCTCAGCCCGCAAATCATCGGTACCACCGCGTCTTGCTTTCGAACTATGAACACCATGAGTCGCCGTCATCTTAACGTGCTGCCACTGATACATTCTGCCATCAACCTTGCTCTCCCTTTCGGCCCTTTCGATGACCCTGCTGTAATCCATCGTGCATCATGCAGTGCCGGCTCCATCCCGCCCGAGGAGGAAGAACAACTACTCCCAATGTTCTTGAACGCAACTTGTCTTTCACACCCCATCGGTTTCTTGAGGCCCAAAGTCGTGGAGGAAATCCTTGAAAACCACCAGGGGAGCGGGACAAAAACGATCTGGGACGTACTTCGTAGACCAGACGATTCCCCCTGGGCAATCTGTCTAGCGGATCATGTCTCTGACTTCGAGACAAGGACCGCGGCCATGCGCGTGGTTTTGGAGGGGTGGAAATTCGAGGGCTTCTTCTCGGATATTTTAAAAGGCATGGATGTCTGTTTTCACCACATTTGTGTGCATTCAAGCGACCACATTAGGTTGGAGTAACGAGACATACCCTGTATACATCCCGCGGCAGGAACGTCGTGACTCTACCTCGAGTCTTGCATTCGGAATTGAGCGCGCCGCACTCCCTCTCTTTGGATTTGCCAACTTCGGTTGTCTCCTCACGGGTAAACCTGTTCATTACCGTCTGCTAATATTCTTATTGTGACAAATTCAGCTTTCTACGATTGTCCCGCCACGAACAGAACGATGCTCTGGATCCCCCGCCGGTCACTCGCAAAGGGCACGTAGGTCCATTCAACAGTATCCTGTTCGTGATCTGACTTGCATTGGGCATAGGTGGCCTGGCCGATACGACTGTACTGTTGGAGGGGGGATGGGACTCGGGGAGACCCCAAACGAGACCATCATTCGTGAATGCACAGAAGAGGCCTCTCTTCCGTCAAATTTTGTCAAGAAATACGTGCGTTCCGTAGGCATGCTCAACTTCATGAACCGGTCACCCTCGAAATGGATCCTACCCGGGATTTACTACCTTTACGAGCTCCGCCTTCCAAGCGATGGCTCCGTCGTGCCGCGCACAAACGCCGAGGACGGAGAGGTCGATGCGTTCCGGTTGATGTGCATTGACGAAGTTCTACACCGCTTGTCACAAGAGCAGTTCAAGCCAAGTTCTGCTATGGCGTTGATCGACTTCTGCATACGACGGGCATTCATCACACCTGAATCTGACCTTGGGTATCTTGACATTTGCATGGCTATGAGGAGATCCGCTGTTTTGCCATTGCCTTGAACTTCGGCGCCGATCGCTTGTCTCTGGTCTGTTTCGTCGATGTTATATTTATCTGGATATTTCGTATGTGACTTGTCAAGTTTGCAGATGACAATATGGCCAAATCTATTAAAATCTTCCCTGGGGTTCTTAAGATCTTTCGCGACTTATTGACCTGGATGGCATTGGAGGAAATGCAGACCACAGGTACCATCTGATTCTGTACCATAACACGAGCCTGAGCTTTGCAAATTTGAATCCTCATCTCTTGGCAGAAGCCTTAGCTGCACCCATTACTGAAGCAGCGATGCAGTTCAGCTTCACTTGTGAGGTGGCTTTTCTGACATAGGCGTATCCAATAAACATTCCAAAGCATGAATACTTGACACGGCCCATCCATCTCAGCGAGGTCGGACAGGCCGCCAGTCCGTGTAGCCAGGGTGTGTTATCGCATGTACACCTCTCGTTTTGGCCACTCTCTTTCCCCCGCGTATAGGCTTCGCGATTGTTCCAATGGCTCAGTACTGTTTTACTTGCTCAACAGCCATACGTCCGCGGTGTTCGTCGACTAGCTTGATTGGGTGAATTTCGAATCGGAAACATCTAGCTTATCATCTGGGTGACAGACCTCATTAGTTTGTCTACACTGTTGTCCTACTATTCAGAGGAGAGACGAGTGCTGGCCAAACCATTGTCTGACTGGCCTTGGATTCGTGAAGGTCCGATCTACTTGCATTGGTAGACACCCACGAGGCGATCTCGACTGATAAGATCCACCGAAATTATTCGCAGGGTCCTGGGTTCATAGGGTAAACCGACCGAGTTGTGATTTTCTTGAGCTGGGTTGATTCAATGGAGACATTGCACGCGAGGCATATTTTTTATTTGAGCAATCACTTTCCCAGCCTTATTCTCTAGAGCCTTTCCCCCGATTCCAGCCTAATGGTTCTTACCTTAGATACCAGATTCTGGGTCCCTCAGGTAGTGCTGTGCGATGTGATACCATTTTCATTTTCACTACAGCTAGTCCAGAGTGCGTATATAGACCGTTGACCATTGACCATAGCCCATAGAGTTCTGTCTATGGCAACCTTCCATAACCCCTGGTTTTCAGTCAACTCCCAAGTCGATTTTCTTTAGGGAGTCAGCGTGACGCACGTCTATTTAAAGAACCCTCGTTCCTTCAACCTCGAAAACGTAGGTGGGATAAAAAGCCAACACGTTTAAGGTAAGCAATTCTACCATGTTTGTCGAGACATCCCTGTCATCATTTTGAATGACTATGAAATTTGAAGAAGTGCATGAATATGGTACATCGTAGTGACCTGGCTGACCGCACCTAGGTTGTTGTTGGGTGAATCCCAAGAACCGAAAAAGGCACGATAGTGTGCATCTTCATAGAGAAATTGTACTGATCATCATGCTTTTTGACAGGGTCGGATGTGCGCTGACGCAAGGACGCATGAAAATGGAAGGTCGCCTCATTGTTCACGCCGAATGGAAAGGAAGTGTCCAAAAAGGCCGTCCCAACGAGCGAACACCTCATGACTGAAGCGATTCGCGAACGAATCACCTGAGCGGAAACGATGTTATTTGATGCCATGCCACTCGGACCGAGGATAGCGTGCAGATCTGTAGCGGAAGCCCCTTGGCCCAGCCTCGTTCCCGATGACTTACGTCTATTGCACATGGCTGATCGGATACTAATGGGCTTGGGGAAGCGGCAAATCCCTGAACGGCCTTGGCAAGAAAAGTCGCACGCTGAAATTCTTGTGATGCAGGATATTTTCAACGCCAAGAGACGGAGGTAATACGTCGGGATAAGGATTGATGTTTGCGATGGGAATCCTTGGGGCTTGAGGAAGGCAATTTAGCCCACCATCAGTGGGGCGCCGGTTACCACGGTATCTGGAACGCGAAGCACACGGGTACGTCGAGTTACGTCGTGTGCGCCGCTATACAAACGCGTGGCGTTTTTATTCGGGTCTTGCGTGGTAGTTTGGCTGCTACTGGTGGTACCGTCAGATGGGTACCATGAGTTCTTTCTTGCGATTGGCAGGGCCGACGGAACAAATTTCCTTCTCGACAGATATGACCTCACGGTGGAATACCGAGTGGTAAAAAGAATACCCGAACGGCAGTCAAAATTGGTCATGGAAATGGTTGGGCATTTGCTAGTGAGGAGGCGATGATCATAGTGTCAATATAGAGCTACGAGTCTGATTTTACTGACCTCGGAATCGCCAAAAGGCTTGACCAGGCAGTGGTCAGTCACCGGGTGAGAGTGGAGACAACGACCACATACAGCGTGGGATTCCAACAGCCTCCTCTGCCACAAACTTCTATTATCGGATCCTGATAAATCCTGCTACACCAGCACTGGAAAAGGGATGGATAGTGCAGAGTTTCACGCAGCTGTGAGTAACTTGTCCGCCACATTCGAGCCGAGGGGAGGTGACACAGTGGCAGGTATACTATGTCGTACGGCAGTATGTAGGCTTTCCTCGATTGTACGCACCAGATTTCATGAAGAGTCTTACCTTTATGTAGGATTCCACCACAAAAAGTAACAAGCTATAGTGGGTAGAGATCGTTACCCATCCCAATTTCCCTTCTGCCGATGCTGATTATCCCCCACAGGCCACATTGCCAAGTTGATTGGCATGCCCAGACATTCGCGCCATGTCGGCCAAGGTTCGTCTACGTTACATCTTTCCATCAGAAGTTGATCACGCATTGCCAGCCTTGAAATTCCTCTCGCCAGACGTGACGCCGCCGGTGCCATGGCATAGGGTGATTTCAGCGGCCGGAGCGATCTCTTCACGTGGCCCGGGAACAATCGGTGCACAACGTCAACGTGAAGCGCTTGAAGCAGAGGGTATCGAAGTCACTGATGGTCGAACGGGCGACTTCCGAGTTAACTTGGCGACGTGGGGATGGTTTCCCGCTCCTGGTACGGTATCTATCGAGGACCTTGACGCAGCCGCGGCATAGGTTAACGCTAGTAGCGAATGGAATTATGATAACCTCGACTCTGAGGCTCTTTTCGTGTATGCCAGTCGGCATGGCCGCGCGCTGAACCTGCCTATCTTTGCTAATACCCATGTCTTTCCGTCTTGGAAGAATCGACACCGAGTTTTTGGACTACCTCGGGAGACTTTTATTCTCCATCCAACCGATCGAAAGGTGAGGTACCCACCCCCCTTCCCACCAGCGCAAATTCTCCTACTCGATGTACCGAATGACGGAGATATATTCAAGTTCAGTAGTGGATACTGCTCTCCGCCCACACTTCTTGTTCTTAAAGCACGCTTACATGCCTTGAGGCTCGATCCGCCTGAACTCTGGTAAGTCACCCCCAGACTCGCTTCTGCACCCAACTGCCACCCAAACTTAGTTACATAGGATATTTTATTCTCGATATCACAGTCGGAATATGGAATATGGGTCAAGTTTCCATTGGTAAGGTGCCACAAGCGTTAGACAATGGATTCAACCACATAGGTGGTCGGAACTGAGAATGAGAACCACCTAGGAAAGGGACGGTGCTCGTCGCGTGATCAGACACCACACAGGCATATCAAAATGACACAGAGGCCAGTATTGCGTCGCGAAAGTCTAGTCTTTGCCGCGATGATCTCTGCATCACCACCAAGTACTCCGTTACAAATGGCTTGGACAATGACCTTCGATTCTGCCAACGTGAGCTCCTGTAAAGAGTCTGATCGTGAATGACCGTCCCTGACGTCTGCTTCTCCAGCTTGAGTTAGAGTATGTTGACTTGTGCCTGATTTACTCTCCTTGTTTCGTCATTCCAGACATCTACACCGCCTGGGCTGAGTACGAAGGATCAAAGAGGCTGGTCTGGAAAGGTGCACCATTGTGATATTCCCAGTTTGCATGTTTCGCGGAAATTGTAAAACATGCAGGAGTACTGGTGTCAGCAACCTTGACGAAAAGGATCTTGATCATGAAGTCGGCTGTGAACCAAGTCTATACCAAGGATATCATCTGTCTGAATCGAAATTCTGACCCTATGGTGTTAGATTATCTTACACCACTGAGTATGCATCAAAGCACGGCGTTGTGATGGAGACTAAGTTACAAACTGCCCGACCCCCACCACACAGCCCGATTACTCATAAGCCCGGTGGTCCAGTGGATTCACCGTGGAATGTAATTACCTCAGGACTCGGCGCTACGGCTACAGTATCGGCGTGGACAAAGGCAAAAGGTGCCGTAGCCATCACGATCGTTGTGCATCATCTTTAGGACGCAATCGAGGAGAAGCAAGAGTGACGTGGGGAATTTGGCGATTGGGAGGTATTCGTGCAGTTTTCCACATCGATATCCGTGTTTTATGACTGCGTAGCACTGGGTATACTTTTAGGCGAAGCTGTGGCGGTGACCCACTGTCAGAGCAATGCAACTGTCGCAACTGCGGTTCAACTTTCGACTCTTACCACCACTGTAACCACGATACCATGGTGCCAGTCTCAGCACAACCCCTCTCGAGCTCAATGAATGCGTATGAGATGTGCAATGATGAAAAACCTAACAATCAATGCCAGATTCATCTGGCTTCCAAGGGGCAGTGTTCCTGCGCCGTGGACTCCGACCATGCTCGTCACCGCGCCTGCCACAAGGCAAGGTTACGGAGGTTGTTGCTCCCCATCGCACTCCTACTTCTTGCAGTCGGGGCTACACTGGTCATCTCTTGTGTATCCGATACCGACCTGTTTGACTTGGTCAACTTAGGAACTGATATGAATGGTAGCCCATTGGGCAAGAGGCAGTCCACTTCCAGCGGAGAGTCGAGTTTCACCAAGAACAAACGTGAGTTTATCTCCCGGGAAACGACAAGTAACTAATCGGTAGTTGGGCGCATCAGTGTATCTCATTATCGTTTTCGTTGGGTTGTTCCTTGTGCTTATCGCTGCTATCCTGCTCAGTTTTTGGTGCTGCAAAGGCAAGGCACCATCATGCATTGGTATATATGTCGCGCTAAATGGTTGCATGATTTTCCACATATAGGCTCATTTGAGAACCCGCTTTGCTGCCCGTGTTACCTATGCGCGTGCTGTGGAGGGCTTGGTGAGTTTTATTTCCCTTCCGACCTACATATGGTTTGCTCACTATGTGTTGTCAGCTTGTTTGGAGTGCATTGGGTGTGGATTGTGTGCGGCTGGATTGGAGGCTGCTTAATCTGATATGAAAATGCAAATTAAGCCTGGCCACGCAGTGCGAGCATGGCATAACTGCCACTCCTTGAATACCATCAGTTTTTTCCTGGACATTTCTTCCCTGGACATTCTTTCTGATAGTATTTGCCTAGTGTTATTTGAAAGTTTGATGTTCCCTGAATATGTTTGCCATAGCCCAAATGCTTATTGTTTATTTTGATGCTACATTGAGTGAACATGGTCCCAAAGAATTCCTTCCAAGGTTGCGTCACTACACTTTGCAAGTCGGTTGCTCAGACTCTCCGCATTGGACAATCTCTTGGCACACGCCAAGCACGTGCGTTAGTATTACATCGGGGTTGATCCCATCCATAACGGTGTGCCTGATACTAACTGTTTTGCACATGCACGGATTAGACCGAAGCTTCCAGTTGGTCGGTGGAGGTCACCGATCCGGCAACCGCGTGGTTGCTTTGTGGCTGGTGAGCTGGTTCGATTGCTGAATTTGGATTCCGGGCGGCCATTGATGGGAGATCAGGATCTAGTCACCTCAGCGTCCTTCCTTGGCGTCCGCTCTTGTCCCGGGGCACTCCGACTAACCTCGTAGAGACCCTTGTTGGTAACACACTGCATACTACGGGCCCTATTGAACGCAGAGACAGTGACACAGCCGTATGAGCGCCCAAAAGGCTTTGAGTCTCATCAGGCGATCTAGGTACCTTTCTTTGCCATTGTTCCCTTGCTAACGTATCCTGAGTAAGGAGTGTGGGTTAAGGCAGTGAACCCTTATAAAATAGAAGGTTTGGGTGCGACAGGTCCAATCTCGCTCCCCAAGTTTTTCCCCATCTCTCTTCGAGCGAGGCTTTCGCTATGGTTTACATCACGTTATCTCACCACGATAAAACCAGTGATCTTGCTTCCGGGAGTCGACAGCCTGACATGTCTCGTCACTTGTCTGCAGAAACTAGAGCTAGACTCCCGAACCCGATCAAGTCTATCTGGAAAGTAGCCCAAGTCAAGCCCGGAACGATCAACATGGGAAATGGTATGGTATTTCAATTAGTGACGAGCAAATTCTCATACGATCCTGTGTGGCAGGTGACCCGCACCATGCGCTGTACCCCGTCTGCGAGATGAGCTTTGTAGTTCCTTCTATCCATGTGCAGGATCCCGTCCAAGCTTGGAGATCGGGCACCGGGGAACAACAGATCATCTCGTCCTACAAGGACGAGCCTTGCGCGTTGAGCCTCAGAACTGCCATGGCGTACAGTGCCGGCGCAGGGTTGAAGCACGTACGAGACGTTCTTGCGGAACTTAATGATTGTATCCATGCCCCACCCAATCATACGGTCTCCCTTAGCCTCGGAAACGCCGACGCACTTACCAAGTGCTTCCGATTATTAGGTGATCCTGGCGACTCATTCCTCTGTGAGGAATTCACGTTCTCCGCGATGACGAATGCAGCGCTTCCCCTTGGTATCAACTGGGTACCCATCCGAATGGACAAAGATGGTATTATACCATCGGATATGGAACGAATCCTAGCAAGTTGGGATGAGCCTTCCCAAGGGAAGCGTCCTCATGTTCTTTACACAATACCGTGCGTCATTAATCCGCCATTATATTTTTACTTCACAAGTTTATGGTTAGCTGCTCCCAAAACCCGACCGGAAGTACACTCCCGAGAGAGAGACGGTGGCAGATTTATCAAATTGCACGGTATTGGGATGTCATCATTCTTGAGGATGATCCCTACTTTTTCCTGCAATACGATCTCGATATCGACCAGGCGACGGTAGAGCAGTACGGTTTTACCCACGCTATGGCTGAGGTCCTCCCCCGCTCCTTCCTTTCTATGGACTATGACGGTCGTGTCATGCGCCTGGACAGGTGAGCGCAACCAAATTGAATGTGAACCATCCGGATCTCACTCTTCCTGTGTACAGCTTCAGCAAAATCCTTGCGCCAGGAATGCGGCTGGGCTGGGTTACGAGTAGCGAATTCTTCGCACAGAAATTCGACATGCTTACGGATTCTTCCTCACAACACCCCCACGGCCTTGGACAAGCCTTCGTTGCAGAACTCCTTGGAAGCCGAGGTTGGGGTACCGACGGATTCATGAAGTGGACGGCGTCTCTTTGTTGCGAGTACGAGCGTCGACGCAACCTCTTCATGGATGTATTCGAACGCGAGGTAGCCGGCTCCGGCCTCGCATCGGCGGAAGTCCCTCAATGCGGGATGTTTGTATGGATCAAAATCAATCTCGATCGTCATCCCCGCTTCAGGGTACTCGGAGACTCAAAGCTTCTTGAAGGCCCGGTGTCGAACACCGCGGACTTGATGGATGACCTGTTCCGTAAACTTCTTGATTGTGGCTTGGTGATGATGCCCGCGTCTATCTTTGCGATCGTGGACCACTCCGAGTGTTTGCAGTCCGGTAGCCATATCGCCGATGTACGTCTCTGACTTCTGTATCAGTTTCAATCGTGTTGACGATGGACGGCAGCGTGTTAACTACTTCCGTGCCACCTTTGTTGGTACAGATGACACGATCGAGAACGGTCTAACCATCTTTGGTCGTGGTCTAGAAGAGTTCTTTTGCTATTAAGAACTTGCTTTGGGATGTGAACAAATTATATTCTGAGATCAATTTATATCTCGCAGCATCTGCTGCTCAGGCATTTGCGTTGTATGTATATGACTGGATGTATTATCCACTTGCTAGAACACAGTACTTATTGTTGGTTATGGCTGTCATGCAGTTCATTATTGTAGTCAGGGGCGGGGCACATCAGAGAGTCTTTTCTGAACGTACTATCATAACCTCCCAAATGCGAAATTTTGGCCATTTCTTGAATAACAACACAACCACTTGATTGATTTTCTTCGGATTCGGAGGAGATTGTGCTTTGAACCCTTGAGTATGAGTGCGCACAACAACAGCAAGGAGAAGAGATGTTTTGAGGCCGGCGGAATGGGATCGATGCCATGCAGTCGAAATTCATACGAAATGCGAAATCATGTCACAGGAACCTGTCGCGCACAGGCGGCATGGAAGCCGCGTTGAGGGCCCGACAAACTCAGAAAGTTGTGGGAATCCGAAGAGCTGGTGCGGCTGTCCGGCCATCTCGGTCTGTCCGGGTCTATCCGCATCCGCCTCTGTCCGGCAGAAAAATGACATCATAGGAGTACATATTGCCAATATTAATGATGTAACTATAGACAATGTCCCTGAGGTTGATGTGAATGGCATCCGATACGAAGGGAACAGCCGCCACAGCGAGGAGAATTATCGCGTCGACAAAACGGACACGCAACGTCGAGATACGGAGCCAGGAGGCCATAGGAGCAGGGAGGTCGAGCCGGACGACATCGGAGGCGTTTGGAGCCGCGCAAACAATGGAGACGGCGTCCAGACGGATGCGAGAATCGGAGCGCGCAACAAGCACAGCACGCCGCGACTCTAAACGAGTCGAAACGGACACGATGGTATGACTCTACGCTCCACCGGACAGACCCGGAATTTCGAACTCACGATGCCCTCTGTCCCGCATCAAGTACCGTGGCGAAGCGGAACGTGAATTGCCAGCGCGATGGTGACGCCACCCTGTCACGCTGAAACGGTTCTCATTGAATAGCATTCCATTCTCCCTTTCAATCTCCAATTTGACACCTAGGAAGCCCTTCAAGGGCCCTGCAGAACATACCACAAGCAAATCAGAATCTAGCACCCACCAGATCGCTTTGGATCTGACTGGGAACGCCCGTACATGGTCGCTGACCACACTTCCAACTACTACGCTTTACATAGCGTAGTTTTGATTGTTTCCAAGGTGCTTTATATATAATTAGACTGTGTTCTAGGTCCCCCAGGTGTCTCATCATAATATCATTAAAATGTGCAAAATTACGAGCTGTGGATGCAACTTCGCATTTAGTGACTACCCACTTGGGGTAATGATAGTATTTACGCTTGCCAAAAAAAAAAAACGGCTAGCCGCGAAAGATATCTGGCCAATAAGACAACGGACCGTGTCTGCTTAATGCCATCATATCGGTCATGCAGATATGTTCGGCGAATTTATCGGTGTGATGATGTGCACATGTAGTATGCACATGGAGGAGCCCTTCTTCAAGTTCTCCCCATGAACTGGCTCGAAACATATTTTACAGCGCTGGGCGTGGTGTTCGATAGCCAACTACCCACAACCTGGTTGTGTACATGCCCAACGTCGACCCCCAGTCCCATGGCAACCAGTATTGCCGCGATCTACCCCGCGGTGCTCGACTGCGCGGCCCGGCGGACATGAAATAGCTGGGTAGCCTTGGCTGTTTCCTTGTGAGGGAATTGGAGTACACTGAAACGAACGTGATAGCTGGAGTTTTCCTACTAGGCAGTTCCTGATGGATTTTTGGCTGCGATCCGTGGGGTTGCCCGATTAAGGTGAGCGTCCTGTGCGCACATAGACACCCGAAACCCCACGATTCTTACCTACGCATCCTTGTAGAAACGTGCATTTGAGGCGCGAACGGCGGCATCTCACATCCACGTGAGAATAGCGAGAAGAATTGACACTGACTCCAGATTCGAAACGCGTTCCAAGGTTTCATGGCGGGGGCCTCACGCAAAGTATCACATGTGATTAATCAAACATGTAACGTTTTATCCAAGTGAACAATACGCTATACAAGATCTTCATTCGTCGGCTATGGGACAATGACTGAACGGACGTGCGAGGACCGCGTCAATATCTCTTCAAGTACAGCGGTCACGGCATGCGTGTCCTTGATGTCGACAGTGGTAACTGTCTGTGG
>JBBPOF010000574.1:0-20793 GCA_038091315.1 Porphyrellus cyaneotinctus | reverse complement strand
AGGAGGGCTTCACCAAGATCATAGAATACGATCTCTCCACGAAGCAAAAAAATCGACATAGGGCCATTGGTCTCAGACGCACAGATATACTTCTTGCCCAACAGCAAGCAGCTGCAGGGTATTCTCCGAATGTAGACGATCAATTGCTTGGCAACGTCAACGGTGCCTCAGACTCGGAACCTGAAGGAGAGTTAACCTACTCAGATCTGGAACAAGCAGAAGTACATTCCCAGCCTTCCAAAGAGACGCTGCCGAAGTCGGCTAGCGGAAAAGTCAAAACATTTCGTGGACGTAATGAACGAGTCATCGCCCCAGAAGAATGTCGTGCCCATCTTCGTCGCCTGTTCGCAAATTGCCCTGTTATATGCTCTCTTCTGTTTGGTCGGCACGGTCCTTTTGCTCCTCTTTCGTGTCATGGTCTGTCATTGGCCTCTCCCGACATGTTCTTTATGGACGTGTTGTTGGTACCGCCAACGCGATTTCGACCACCAGCGAAAATGGGGGAGACTTTGTTCGAGAACCCGCAGAACGGGCTCCTAGCCAGAGTTCTTAACACGTCATACCGTTTACGTGATCGGAACGCTGAACTGGCTGCTGCATCTGCGAAAAACTCAACTGCGGATGAGGTTTCGCGGAGACGATTGTTGGGGTTACTTCTCGAAGCTCTGATACAACTGCAAGTCGACGTCAACAGCTTCCTCGATAGCAACAAAAATCCACAACCATTTCGCCAGGGAAAGCTGCCACCTTCCGGCATAAAGCAGGGTCTCGAAAAGAAAGATGGCCTATTCCGAAAACATATGATGGTGCGTCACAAAGCTCTTTCATCTGGATACCAACTCAGCAGGACGATATAGGGGAAACGCGTTAATTACGCTGCGCGCTCGGTCATTTCCCCTGATGTCAACATTGAACCAAATGAAATTGGTATTCCACCTGTTTTTGCCAGGAAGTTGACATATCCAGAACCGGTCACTCCATTGAATGTCCATCAATGCCGTCAATGGGTAATTAATGGGCCGAAGAACTATCCCGGCGCAACCATGGTAGAGTTTGAAGACGGACGCCTACAATCACTGGTGATTTCGTCCTTGCGGCATTTTTTAACTAGACTGAGCTTCCTCCCTACATCAGGATAAGATGACGAGGGAGCAACGTCAAGCCATAGCCGATATGCTTTTTACACCACAGGACGCGGGCAGCAGTGGACGCAACGGCCTCGCGACAAAAACCCCGTCTGTCAATAAAAAGGTGTATCGTCACCTGCAAGACGGCGATATTTTGATCTTGAACCGACAACCAACGCTACACAAGCCAAGTATGATGTGCCACAAAGCTCGCATTCTTCAAGGCGAGAAAACAATACGCATGCATTACGCAAATTGGTTAGTGACCGTTCCTCATCTATCGATTCCTCGATTAATTTTCCGTTCAGCAACTCTTATAACGGTGTGTCTATATTTATTCTTTCCACAATGAACGCTCTGTCCTTATCCGCCCTATTGCAAGCCGACTTTGATGGCGATGGTAACCGTGTTTCATTCGATTGTCTCCTACAGCGCTAACTTATCTCGCAGAAATGAATATTCACTTTCCCCGTACGTTACCTAGCAATACTCTCTTCCAGTTCTTCATGAATATTTCCAGAAAATCCGGTAGCTCAAGCCGAAGCCAGATTCATTGCTAATACAGACAACCAATACCTAGTGCCGACATCGGGGAAGCCACTTCGAGGTTTAATACAGGACCACGTCGTTGCCGGGGTATGGATGACATGCCAGGATACCTTTCTCTCCAGAGACCAGTATTTCCAACTACTCTACGGGGCTCTCCGACCAGAAAGCGGTGAATCGCCATCCGATATTATCAAAACCCTCCCTCCTACTATATGGGCACCAAAGCCCCTTTGGACGGGAAAACAAGTAGTGCGTCATCCCCTACGCTGCCTTTGACTTTACTTACTTCCATCGATTAGATTTCCACTGTGCTCTTAAACATAACACCCAATAACGCTGAGGGATTGAATTTGGAGTCGACTTCTAAAGTTCCGGGAAATCTCTGGGGAAAAGGCTCCTTGGAAGATAAGATCGTCTTCTTTGACGGTGAACTGCTTCGTGGTGTTCTTGACAAATCCGCTTTTGGTGCCACAGACTACGGACTCGTGCACTCTGTGCATGAGCTTTATGGACCAACTGTCGCTGGACAACTCCTCGGTATCCTCAGTCGTTTGTTTACAAAATACTTGCAGCATCGGGCATTTACATGTCGCATGGATGATTTGGTATTGACTCCCGACGGGGATCGGAACCGAACCAACATTTTACAGAAGAACGCTAATCTCGGCACAGAAGGCGCCATCGAAAACTTCCCTTCATTGTCTAAAGTAGAAAAAGAGGATATCCCTGCTGCACTTACGTCTCTCCTGGAAGACGTCCTTCGGGACGACATTAAAATGGCTGGCCTCGACGTGACCGTCAAAAGCAAGCTGGCAAAACTCACGAAATCAATTGCTGATACTTGTATACCCTTAGGGTTACTGCGCAAGTTTCCTCACAACCACATGCAGGCAATGACCCAAGCTGGTGCCAAGGGTAGCGCGGTTAACGCGCAGCAGATATCTTGCGCCCTCGGTCAGCAAGAGCTAGAGGGTCGTCGGGTACCAGTGATGGTCAGCGGAAAAACACTTCCATCATTTAAACCCTTCGAAACGCATGCGATCGCTGGTGGATACGTTGCAAGTCGATTCCTGACAGGTGTCAAACCGCAGGAATTTTACTTCCACTGTATGGCCGGCCGAGAGGGTCTGATTGATACGGCTGTGAAGACATCTCGCTCTGGATACCTGCAACGTTGCCTCATAAAACACTTGGAGGGGGTTCGCGTCCATTATGACCACACCGTTCGTGGTAGCGACTCCTCTGTTTACCAGTTCCTATACGGTGGGGACGGTCTTGATGTTACCAAGCAGAAGCATCTCTTCCAGTTCAAGTTCGTGGCGGAAAACCAAGCAACTCTTCTTAACCTGTATCAACCGAAGAGTATCGCTGGTGCGATCAACGACGAAGATGCGGTAGCTTACATGAAGAAGGTGCTGAAGCAATCCAAGTCGCGAACCAGTAGATATATACCGGCTCCGCGCGAGGAGATGGCACCCGCTCTCGACTTGTTCAGTCCTTCGCGCTATCTTGGAAGTACCTCGGAAAAGTTCGCAGAGTCGATTAATGCATATCTGAACTCCAATCCACCGACCATCAAGTCTAAAGCCCCGGATGAGAAGCAAGGAATCAAGCGCAAACAACATCCCATGAAACCCCGATACTTCCGCCTTTTGATGAACGTCAAGTATTTGAGAAGTCTTGTCGAGCCTGGAGAAGCGGTTGGCCTACTAGCATCCCAGGGGTACGACTCCTTCGTTACAACATTGTGACTTGCTTACCATTGAGCTAACAGAATTGGCGAACCTTCGACGCAGATGACTTTGAACACGTTCCACTTCGCTGGCAAGTAGAATTTACAATTACCTACAGTTTGGCTCATATACTTCGTAGGTCACGGTGCTGCGAATGTCACATTAGGAATTCCCCGCCTAAGAGAGATAGTAATGACAGCCTCTCAGAAGCCTAAAACGCCTTCGATGACCATGGACGTTGTTCCTGGCGTTTCAGACGCTGATACAACAACCTTCTGCAAGAGAGCCAGCAAGCTTGTTCTTTCACAAGTCATCGACAAGGCCACTGTTAAAGAATGTCTCAGGGTTCAGGGTGATGTGCGCCGGACGGAATTCTCTATCAACTTGTCTTTCTATCCGATGGAAGAGTATGTCGAAGAATATGACGTCAGTGCAGCTGAAATTCTTGCTGTGTTCGGGGCTCGCTTTCCCTCGACATTGAAGCGCGAGATATTGTTGGAAATGAAGAAACTCGACGCCGACCTTAGGAGCCAGATGGTACAACTGGGAAAAGGCAAGGCAAGCAAGGAGTCAATCGTGAGGGAAACTGACCCATATGCCGACGGAGAAGAGCCCGTTGAGGGGGCTGGAGATGAAAGTGAACAAGGTGACGCCGATGGCGACGACGCCAAGCGTGTGCGCCAGAGAAAAGAACAAGCCTCCTACGAGTCCGATGAGGATCATGAAGACGAGTTCGACGACGCCGCGACAGAAGTAATGTATGCCTCCGAAGGGGAAGACGGGGCAGGCGCTCAACAAACTAACGAGGAGACACTGGGTCCAGCAACGCTACGCGAGCAGGTAGAAGTCATGGCAGAGAAGTTCGTTGAAACCTTCCCGCAAGCTTCGAACTTCCAGTTTTCGGAATCGGAATGTTCATTCAAGCTTGAAGTGAGTATCCTTAGCGTCACTGCAGATAGTTGCTTAACCAGCGATTCAGTTCCCTGACGATTTCCCAAAACTTCTCTTGGTTGGAATCGTAGAGCGTGCCTGTCGCAAGACCATCATTCGTGAGATTCCCGACATTGTGGATTGCTTTAAGGTTGCAGAAGAGGAGGGGATTGTTCAGGTTTGTCGACCTGCCATTAGTCTAGAAGTGCTCTAAGATCTGGGAAGCAGCTTACCACCAACGGGTCGAATCTCCGCGGCATCTGGCAATTTGCAAGTGGAGCAGGCGACAGTATTATCGATTATGATACCGTCTACTCCAACGATATATTTTCTATTCTCAAGACTTACGGCGTGGAGATGGCACGGGCTGCCATCCTGCGCGAGGTGGGCGGAGTATTTGGCGCCTACAAGATAGATGTCGACATAAGACACCTTGAATTGATTGCTGATTACATGGTGAGCGCACAGACACCAGTTCTAGTCTATTTACTAAGCCAATGTCTGATAGACTTTTGATGGCGGATACAGGCCCTTCAATCGAAAAGGACTCTCGACGAATCCATCGCCACTCCTCAAGGCGTCTTATGAAACCACGGCTGCCTTCCTGTCGGAAGCAACCTTGTTTGGTGACTTTGATGACCTTTCGACGCCCTCTGGCAGCATTGTCCTGGGCCGACCAAACTTGACGGGAACGGGTGCATTCGATGTGGTTGTGCCTACGGCTTGATCTGGACGTATGTACCTGGTGTGACACGTGACATATGGACATGACCCGTTGTTTGTCGTTATTATGGTCGTTCTTTGGCAATTTTTGTTGTCTCACCAGTTCAGCCTCGAGGCCAGGGTGATGTCGGCGGTCCGCTGATCTCTATCTCCATCTTGAATCCCCTCGCACGTACGCAATCTCCTTTACTGACCCGTCATCATGGAGACCCCTCATCGCATGCCACTTCATGACCTTCCATTGGAACAATTTCTCACTCCCGGCATTGTTTGCATAAGCAAAACGCCACGAAAGCACAAACGCCCATTGTCTCCGTCCCGAACCACACTTCTCAACCCTGCTAAGCGTCGTGTCTTGGATGCAGAAGCCATCCAACTCCCAAATAATGTTACTATACCTTTGCACTCTCATCCTGTCCCATTTATGCTCTCCAACATGCACACTGTAACTCCAACCCGGCCGTCCCGACTCGGGAATGGGTAAATTTCCTCTTTGATCTCTGTCCAAGTCCGCTCAATCGTCGCGTTAGGCTCGTTCGAAATTATGGGCGTCCTCAGAGCACTTTGTCTCCTTTCTCATCGCAACCGTGTTCGCCCTCCTCCGAACTCTACCCTAAGCCAACAATCGAATCATCCACCAACCCGCAGTCTAGGCACTATCCTGGTTTTGACATTTTTCGAGACAGCGAACATCGACGGGGCTCCCCCGTTCCCAGAGTAACCTTGCCATCTGATGGCGAAACTCGGGCCGATAGATCTGGGGAGAAGGAAAATGTACCACTCAAGAGGAGGACGAAGAAGCTCTCTTCAAAGAAACGCCTTTCGGCTGGTTTTGATAGTCCAGATCCATCGTGTGTCACCACATCCCTGCAAACGAGCAAGGTGGTTGTTCATCCTGAACGCACACCTTTCTCTGTAGGCCAGTCTGTGCGATAGCTCTTCGTGGGTCTTTGCCATATGAGAACTCCTCTCGTAGGAGACTTGAAACTGTCGGAGGGCGGCAGGAAATGGGTTCATGCATTTTTGATGTATGGGGAACGTGAGGTGTTATGGCGAAACTACGGAGTATGTTCATGTTATCATGTTGTTAATTGATTTGTACCGCCTCCTACGAGACCGTAATGTTATGTTAGATTGGATATATACTCGTGTTCAACGTTGCATCTTAGCCACTCTCTGTTTAAGATTGTTTGTGCCCAAGTAGAGTTTACTGCTCGTATCCTCCTCCACTGCGAAACTCAAAATGAGACTGACTATCATCAGTGTAATTCTCCTCGCCTCGTTATCACCCGTCGTGACGGCACAGTTTGCATTTTTTGATCACATGTTTGGGAATCCTCAGGGACAACAACAAGGACAGCCTCCGCACGCAGACTCGCAATGGACCGCACACGCCGAAGCAGGTTCGTGTGGACTATTATACTGAGTTCAAAGAGACGATCATCCAGTCCTGCAGTTTCATGCTCCCTGTATTTGTGTCCAGATAGTCTGGTCTGCGTTGCTCGGCCCTCGGAATGCCCATGCCCTCGTGAGGAGGATATCAAGTGCATTGTGCCCGACGCAGAAGATACGGGAGCGGGCACAGTGGTGTGTGTTAGGGGGACGAGTGGGTGTGCAGCTGTGGAACGCTTAGCGCGTGTGCATTCGAGATGAGTTACTGTATTGCAACACGGAGGAGGATTTGCTAGCAAGTAGTACGTTGACTCCGCGATCCCTTCTACATTATGTAATCGAAAGGTTTTTGAAGTCGAACAAAGACCGTCACTTAAAAACGGAATGGCTGTTCCCCGCCCAACGGTACGTGTCTCTCGCCCGTCGTTTTACTACTGATCTCAGCCAACCAATTAAACAACCCAGTCAAAGCTTCCCCCCGGCGCTAACCGCATTCTTTTTGTTAAGAACCTCAACTACCAGATTACTGGTGAAGATCTGTATGACCTCTTTGGCCGCTACGGGAGCATTAGGCAGATTCGTATCGGAAACGAACCAAAGACAAAGGGTACAGCGTTCGTTGTATTCGACGACGTGATGGACGTGAGCATCGAAACTGTTATTGCATGATTCGCACTAGTACTGACCCTACGCAGGCGAAGAATGCCCTTGATCACCTCAACGGGTTCCATTTGCAAGAACGGTATATCGTCGTTCTTTATCATATGCCTGCCAAACAAGATGCCGCAGCAGCGAAAGCTGACCTGGCACGGAGAGAAGAAGAGCTCGCACAGCTCAAGACAAAACATAATATTGTAGATGACTAATTAAACATGTCTCGCACCCTGTACTTTGTAGCGGCGATCACAGTCCATATCTCATCCTGCCGTACTTGTTTTGGATAATAAGTATCCCTTCTGTTTGAGACCGCGAATTGATCTACACAATGCTAAGAAAAGATTCTAGGGAGAATGCAGCGTCCGTCACGTTAGTTCGAGAGAGCAGTGCGCATGTTATCCAACGTAATGGTGCCTAGACAATCAACTCGACCCGCTACACTTTGGGCATTTCTTGTCTATTTGTGGCGCTGAATTGAATATGATCATCCACAAGTTCCGAAATTGAGCACGCCAACGTCGTACCATATTGCTGTGGGTATTGGTGGCTTGGTTGGACGATATCGGTGAGTTCGATAGACAATATATGTGGGTGAAGCACCCACTATTGCCAACATGTTTTAGTGCACTGTGGTGGAGCACAATTCGAGGAGTGCTTGGGACTAAACTTGCAGTTACGGAGATCACACTTGATCTAGAGGGCATCAGTCACATCTCCGTGACGCGTAGGATAACCCACTTCTTCCTCTGGCTGCTCAAAATCATGGTGAGTGGCAACGAATGAAAACAGTATTCGTGGCTTACTAGGATTACAACATGCCCACACCTGTGAAAGGAATGGCTTAGAGAGTGCCTTTGTTGCAGAGATCGCAGCGTGGACTCACATTCTATAGGTGTTCCGTACCCTTCGTATCGAGAAAAGCGCATGAGACTTGGCAGTGCGGGTTAAATGTACTGCGCACCTTCTCCAGTAGCACATATTGAATACTGAGAGAGGGTAGCACGCGAGACCGTCGTTTTTATACCTCGAGACGTGGTTCTCTCACCTGCTTACACGAGGTGTACGCCCGACATGGGGATAGCCAGGCAAGAGTGTCTGTTCACGTCATCCGTCCTCCGGCAATATGTCAACCAATTCAGAGACGGTCGCACGACCAAGAGTAGCGGATCCGGATGGCAGCAATGGGCCAGGGCTACGTAGCGTCTACGGATATTGTTACCGGAAACGCCCATGTCGTTGAAACTCGTCAGAAGACAACACTTCCATAACGCATCCACGAAGAGGGTCATGCTGAAACAGGTATCAACCATTCACCCATTCCCAGCTGATGATCTCACTGACCAAGTAGAAATATCTGAGCGCGCGAAGGGATCGAAACAATTCCTTTCACAGCACCTCCGTATAGACCTTCTCTTGTCGGGGTGGCTGAGCCGGTGAAGAAGAAGTGGCGACCACATGGTATTGAGTTGACGTTACATCTTTGTGTGCGACCTGCGACAAATGCTATTCACGCGCATTCTCTCAGCTTTCTAAACGCGGCCATCAAACTTCTCCGAGATAACCTTGGCCCTTGACTGCGACCACCACCGATAAGTTTACCAGGCTGTACTTCATCTTGCGAAGGTGTTTTAATTCCGTCGTGCTTGGAGCTTGCTTCACCATCACTTGCGGGGTTGTACATCTCAATCATGATCCGGTCTCCCCATTTATCAATTCGATTGACATTTCGGATTTATACTACGAGGGTGAACACCACATAGAAAAGACAAGATGCGTAGATCCCTGCAGATCCTTGTCGCTGTTTCAGGGTGCTTATCACAACCAACTGCGTTCCCGTCTCGTTACTCTTTTTCACCCGCCGATATTTATCAACCACCTAGGTTCGCCGGTCAGAACCTAGCTACCCCGAGGGGCTTCAAGTTCCACCTTGAAGTTCTAGGGTCAACGACTCAGAATCTTTCTCTGGCAATTTCAACCCTTGGTGAAAACCTTGTGACGGCCAAAGTGATCGATTCGATAGCTCGTGTCATGATGCATTGGTTTCAGGTTTCATCAGTCTGGAACATCGGAGAACGATTTCCGTCGTGTTGTCTGATTTCATGGAGGTGTGCGTGCAATTGATTCAAAGATATTCTAACTTTCTAGAACACACTTCACCCTGAGGACTAAGCCTGGAGGTTCGTGGCACGTTGCCCTGCAAAGGTGCTGTGAGAGAATTATAACCATTACAGTTGCTGTGCTCCGTGGAATTCCGATTCTGCCTCCACGGATGACTGCCTTCCGCTGGCCGCATGATTTACCCCGCTGGCTTCACATACCTTCGCTTCCATGCACGAGCGTCGCGAAACAGGACCGGAAGGCAGTGAGGATCGAAACCCTCGGCGACCTACTGGAGAATTCCGATAACCATTCTGGCTACCCTTTCCATGGCCAAATGTCCGCCAGCACAGTGGCCAGTTTCACGCCTCGCCTAACAGCGTTCGTCCCTAAACCTTCATCCGATTGCCGGTTTCATACCGCATCTCCCGCCTTTATAAACACGGAAACTTCCGGAGCAACTATGCCTTCGCAGTCTAGCTACTGGAATTGCCTAAATGGCAGAAACAGGCAAATAGTCCAGACTCAAATGAATTATTCTTGCAGACGTTTAAGCTGTGAGCCATCGCTATGGCTAATTTGAATAAGCTATCCCCGGGCTGTTGCAAGCCTCGTGGAATGCGTATTAGAGGGTATTTGCACGATTCAGTTGAAAAAAAGCCCTAGCCAAGTATAGTACGACTTCACTCGTGCAACGGGTCTTGCCGGGGTGGTGATGAGAATGTGTGATGTAAACAATGCATGTGCTGAGACGGTTTAGGATGTATGGTACATCTCGACTCACGCTGCGAAGGGAGAAAACGGGGTCGGACGCGGAGGATCGGGATGCTGGGCCGGATGCTGGGGTGGCGGTGGCTGTGACCCATTCGTCAAATAATAGATACCAGTACCAGTCATAAAGAACATCGAAAGTACATACGGAAACAGACGAGCGCGATCAAGTAGGTAAAAAGCTGTCGTCAAATGGCTCCCACACCGTATCCTACCCGGGCCAGAATACATTCTAGATGAGTTCCGCAGCATTGACCGGCATTTCATCCTGAAATATGTAATGAGCGCAATTCGTTCTGATAAAGTTGAATGGCTTACTATCTGGGTGCTGTAAAATTGTTCTGCAGGAAAAGTATGAACACAAGACCCAGAAAACGGATAATCTGTTCTCACCAATGTCACGGAGGATGCGTACGTCATCAACTGTCACGAACTAAGCAGCCCTGCGTGAGAAGTTGACCAAGAGGAGAGGTGGGTACAACGTACGTTGATAGCAACACCCTTCCTGCCAAATCGCCCCGAACGGCCAATTCGATGTATGTAGTTCTCACGATTGCTATGAAAGACGTGGTTAGAAATGTGCGAAATGTCAAGAAAAAAACGATTACGCAGGGAGATCATAGTTAATGACAAGCGAGACTTGTTGAACATCGATCCCTCGGGCCCATACGTCAGTTGTAATAAGTACACGCCTAGAAGAGTTTTCATAAGAATCTCCAAGTACGGTGGATGATGACTTACGATGTTCCCCCGCGGAACTCCGCCATGATAGCATCTCTCTCTTTCTGCACCATCTCACCGTGCATTGAGGATACAGTAAAGTTGGCGGCCCTCATCTTCTCCGTTAACCAGTCAACCTGGTAAGTTTGTAAGTACAGCTAGCAGCATTTTAGCCGCCAACTCGCACCTTTCGCCGCGTGTTACAGAAAATCACGGCCTGGGTGATGGTGAGTGTGTCGTACAAATCGCAAAGCGTGTCGAATTTCCAGTCTTCCTTTTCTACAGCCACGAAGAACTGTTTGATGCCCTCAAGCGTCAATTCGTCACGCTTTACCAAGATTCGAATGGGGTCCGTCATGAATTTAGTTGTCATCTCCAAGACGTCGTAGGGAAGCGTGGCGCTGAGCAATACGACTTGCGTTGCTGGAGGAAGGTAGCGATAAACATCGTATATTTGATCCTTGAACCCCTTATTTAGCAACTCATCTGCTTCGTCAAGCACGAGCATCTTGATGTTTCGTGTCCGAAGCGCTCGTCGGCGAATCATGTCAAAGACACGACCTGGGGTGCCTGACACCACATGTTGTCCGTATTCCAGCTTTCGGATATCCTCACCGATGGATGTCCCTCCGATGCATGCGTGACATTGGACGTTCATATAGTCACCAAGAGCAAGAACGACGGATTGGATTTGAGTAGCAAGTTCTCTTGTCGGAGAGAGAACAAGCGCTTGGGTTTCGCGCACAGAGACATCGATTGATTGGAGGATGGATATCGAGAAGGTTGCAGTTTTACCGGTTCCCGACTGCGCTTGAGCGATGACGTCGCGTCCTTGGGTGATGGGTAATATGGCGCGTTGCTGGATGGCGGACGGCTTTTCAAAATCTGCAGGGGAATATGAGACATTGACAGGCTAGGCTGGGGCAAAGACAGACTGTAAGCATAGATTCCTCTGAGAAGGTCTTCCTTCAAGTTAAGGTCGTCAAAAGTCGACACGACCGAAACGGCTTCCGAGGACTCAAAAATGAGTTTCTAATAAAGCACGTCAACAATCCGCCAAATCCGCCCCAGATACGACTTCACTTCGTCTCCGGCGTTGATTCCAGTCATTTTCGGTGGGTTTTTGTGAAGGGAGTAATGGTGAACGGGAGGAAAGCGGCGGAGTTTGAAAGTGAGCCAATGCCAGAATTGGACCGTGTTCGTCCTTTGCATGAGACCATGGACTCCATCATCGAAACACAACGGCAAGCCCACGAAGAAATCGAGCGCTATGAAATAGCGCTCTATTCTCTCCTGTCTAGAAACCAGCCCACCCATGAAATCAGGTTGCAAACTGAGCATAAAGCAGCTTCAGTACTGAGCCGCATTTCTTCTCGTGTGGCATCACTTAAAGCCCAGTATGATGACGAGGATGCGCGCAAGGCTGAGATCAATGCCCTAACTGCATCAGCTCAGCCCGGTGACCTCTCCGAGTTCTACGCGCGGTTGGTGAAGATTCAGGACCACTACAACAAGTATCCTGATGTTGCAGCAGGAGCCTTCGAACTAGAGCTCGCTGCTCTTCTAGAGGAGGGAAATCAGGATGGAATAGACGAGGAATTCGAGGAGGAGGATCGTGCGTACCTAAGCATATACCACCTGTGACGCTTGATTCATTACTTGCCCAGCTGTGTCATTGATGTTCTCTGGAGAAGAAGTGTACGGGAAATACGTCGACTTGTATGCGAGCCACACCGCCTACAACAATTTGAAGAACATTGTAAAGAGGCTACCCTACCTACAGTATTTGGACGTTCTCCTAGCAACCCAGAATGGCACGCTGCACAACGAACTTCCCAAGCAAACCCGAAACTCGAAAGAGTATGAGGTGTGAGTGCACTCTTGTCGTAAGGTTTACTCATCATGCTCAGCTCGTCTTAGCTACATTCGGAATTTGCACGACTACCTGCTATCCTTTTTCAAGCGGACACGACCACTCGTAGATATAAACTCAAAATACCAAGAGGACGAAGCGGAATTTCACAAGAAATGGGACACAGGAGAGTTCGATGCCGACTGGGAAGATCAAAGCAAGCGCGTGCCCTCGCAGGAAGCAGGAGGTATATGGTGCTCCGCCTGTGAGTTGCTTCTTCATTGGTACCATGCGCGCATTTATTCCACTTGGCTACAGGTCAAAAAAGCTATTCCAAGCAAACAGTTTATGACGCACACTTGACCTCGAAGAAGCACGTCAAGGCGGTCGTTAGGCAAGCCGCATCCAGCGAGCCCCCACAAAATCCGAATGGCGCCCACACGTCTCCTGCCACATTTCCCAATGATGCAAATCCATCGCGATCCAGATTACGAAATGCCGCGCTTTTCACATATCTTTCCGCCTCTTTACTTGTCATGCTCGCCCCTACAATAAACGAGACGAAATCCAACGTGGAACGTCGTTTCTCCCTAACCGCACGTGAGCGTGAACAGGAATTACTCGAACAATCGAAACCTCCCGTCGCTTCTACGAATAACGGGGATGGTGCAGGCGAGGAAGAGGAGGAAGAGGAAAGAATTTACAACCCTCTCAAATTACCCCTTGGTTGGGATGGAAAGCCAATCCCATATTGGTTGTATAAGCTGCATGGTCTTGGTGTTGAATACCGGTGCGAGATATGCTCCGACCATGTGTACATGGGAAGGTGCGGAGGTCTTCTACTACTTTTCGCCTATAACTACTCATGATTCAATCCGCAATAGGAAAAACTTCGACCGACACTTTCAAGTACGTTGTTCATGTTCTCAATTCTGTTGGACCACGCAACTTAATGGTTGTTGACAGGAATCCCGGCATGCTTTCGGTATGCGGGCTTTAGGCCTGCCAAACACGAAGCATTTCCACGAAATTACTCGCATCGAGGATGCTCTCTCACGTGCGTTTATTTTCAGTCTGCATCTTCCTTGATGCCAACAAACACCCACGGTTGCTCCTAGTTGCAGAAAAGCTTAAGCGGGAAGGAAGGCACGAGATATTTGAGCAGGAGACGATGGAAGAGCTTGAAGACGATGACGGTAACGTATACAACAAAAAGACATACGAGGATTTGAAGAAGCAAGGGCTTATCTAGAGTCTGTACTTGTTGGAGCTCTGCTTGCACCTCTTGCCTGTTTTCTTATTTTAATTTCTCCGAGGAAGAGTTCTATTCGACTTTCTCACAGGCCCAAGGCATTAATACCTCTACGTGTTACAGGCTCAGGTGAGATGGGTATGGGAAGGTCAGCTGCTGCATGTGAATAGAGTTCCTCGTCCGATGAAGGGTATGATGACGAGGGTGAGTCTCCTGGTGAATCGAAGGGATTTGCGAGAGCTGTCTCCAACAATGAAGGCGAAATCACCAAGCCATCTTTTTCGATTTCTACAAGTTTCTCCGTCTAGTTATTCAACACGAAGGTCAGAGCAATACTCACCCAAGTTGTCCCACCAATGTGATTCATCTGAACTTGGGGCGGGCACTGTTACATCGCACGTCAGGGGCCGGCAAACTTAGAATATGGAACTCATACGATCGTCCTTTTCGGATGGCAAGGCGAGCGCTACAGTTTTTTCCTCGAGCATCTCACGAGGAACGGCAGCTGCGGTAGTCTCGAGAAGTAAACGAGACATTGCGGCGCGCTTCACCGTATCGATAATCCGCACTTCAGTTCGGAAGAGCGCGAAAACTACAAGTGTATTATTTTCAAGTCCTGTGGGAAGAAGAAATTCCAACTGGAGTACCTGGTCGGTGATCAGATCCCCGAAGCTCGGCTCGTGAATAAACGGACAAGTCTAGGCTGCCACGAAACAAGATTCTGTCTGGAACACGAGTGAGGCAGGACAAAGATGGTGATCGAGGCTACATACCGGTCCAAGCAGGTATCCGCATTTTCTCACTCGAGTCATAATTGTCTGTGCCGACATCATACTTGTACGTGGGAGGGAACAGTAATGGCCCTTCATCGTATCCCATAAACGCCTCGCCGGTCTCAATCGCTAATCTTAGCTGTGTGTACCGTTTTGTTCCTTGCATCTCCGCGAGAACGTGAGAGCCTACCTGGTCTGATCCAACAAGCGGATCATAATCTCTCTCTATCGCGAGAGATCTGACACTTTCGTTGGGAAGATCGATGCGGTAGTTGGTGTCAGCTAGCCAGATAATATTGCTGCAAATTTCCGTGAGGAATATCCCCTCCCCCAGTTACGAACGTACTCATGGCTTGTGATTGTTTTCCCTTTGAGGAAGTGCAATCCTTTTGTAATTGTCCAGAAATCCGCATTACGTTCTTCAACGTTGGAGTGTCCTGCGGCTAGGTGGGCCGTGACGAAGCAAAAGCTGGTATCGTGGAAGTCCAGTCGAACGCCAACCCCTCCTTTATTTCCAGATATTCCCCGCAAGCCAGTCTGATTAAAAGATGAACAAATAGTCCCAGTGCAGATGAGTTGACCTACCTTCCGAGTGGCACCTTCAACATTGCGGATTACAGAGGTCAACTCTGATTTAACTGCGACAAAAAGAGCGGTGCCGACCAACTGGAAGTAAAATTTCACTTCAGAGTGAACAAACAGGATCTGGAAGTGGATACCTGCTCGCTACGCAAAAGCACATAACCTCCTGGTGCCTTTGACCGACCATTAATTGTGTCCATGATCTTGTGTTCCCATACCCGCCTGTAACATGTATGTGTTCGGTTTGCAGCAAGTTAAGTTACTTAAGGAATGTCAAGTACCTTTTTTCTGGGTCAGTTTGGACGATCTGCTGAGCAGTGAGCAGTACAATCTCTTGGAAACCCAATACAAATATATCTGGTCTATGGAACTTGATGTCAGCAAGGTTTTCCTCCTTGATACAAAATCTTACTCGAGAAAGTCTACACCAGCGAAACAATCAGATCCGTCCCACCATGGATCACATGAAGCGTTCGCTAATTTTACTTACTATCTCGGGGGAACAACCAGGGAATCAAGCTTTCAGATGGAGCCTGTATGCTATATGTTCGCGTCGATGGAAATGGGAATATCATTGCTTGACTTACCCTGCCATTTACATTCCAGGTGCCGATGAATACAGAGCACGGGCGGGAAGAAGAATATTCCGATATTCTGTAGGCTTGGGGTCAGCATCATTAGCCACCAGAACTTCGAAGCGACCAACCGTTCGTTTAGTGTCTTCCGGACCATATCATGAACAGGGTCAAATATAATCACTTGTGTCTGGTTGTTGAGGTTGCCCTGTTAAACCTTGAGAGATTTCGCCAAAGAAAATGGTGTCAAAGAACTTACAAGGAACATGTCAATCGCGATCTGTTTGTTCTTGTCTTGAAAGTTATTGATGTATGCTCTCGATACGCTTTTCGTTGCATCAGAGAGAACACCTTTGGAAGAGGTCATTCCGCGTATCTTGAAAGCAATAAGCTATGAAGGCTTACCTGCCAGGGTTCGTTTTCCGGTCCGAGTAAAACTTGTATTCAGAGCGCCAGTTCCAGCATATATGCGTGATAGCGCGTCACCATTTTCCGCCCAGAGTTCCCTGTGGTATGCCCAAAGAGTGTTGGCTTGTAACCATTCGCGATGGACAAGGCCAAGGAACTGCTCGATCGCTTTGCGTGACAGGATGTCTTGAACGAAATTGGTCCGGTCCAAGCTATATCAGGTGTCAGCGTCAAAATAAACAGAATTTGATCTTTGTTACCAATCCAGACAATTTGTCCTGAACAGTCCATGCTGTTTAGTGATTATTTCGCCCGTTGAGGGATCGGTTAATGTGAACCCAAAGCGGTCCATATGATCAGCAATATCTTCCAAATGACTTTGGATCATAAGAACATGAACAAGCGACAAGACAACCGGCTTACACGAGTTCCTTTACAATGCTATCATGACCACCAATTCTAACAGCATTGTGGAAGTCATAATGTGTAATGCTGAGCTGGTCAACCCAGATACTCCTGGCTTGGTATAGATGCTTTGCGTATGCGGCTGTGAGGGTGGCTTCGTTCTCCTTGGTACCGAGTAGATTAATTGCATGCGTCGCTCCATATTCTTCTATGACATTTGCGAAGTGACGCTCGAATGCGGGTTGCGATGCTTGTGGACGAGTTATCTGAATGCGTTGACCAAATGTTTGTATCCCTTGTTGTTCCCAAAACACTGTACTCCGAAATGAGATAAAACGAAAGTAGGTAGAGAAATAACATACAAGGAACACTTCCTCGAACTTGCGTGTAACTCACGCAGTGCTGGTCTGTACTCAAGATTGTTTCGGTCTGCAGTGCTTATGTAAAAGACAGACAAATGAATGGATTGTTTGGACACTCGCCTCTACAAAGTTTGCTGTGTTTCCATCGTCATCAACACCTCGGGTATTGAAGCGGGTGCCTGCTCTCTTCCACCCAAGACGTGATATAAGAGTTAATGTGGCAATAACAGGAGCACCGTTGACAGGTGGGGCCGGAAGGGCCATGGTAGACACTCCTACATACCCTTGAATGGCAAGGACCTAGAAACGGCTCAAGCTTCATACGTCATAAAAACATCAAGTCACGATATTACCCACAATGAATTGACATCGATCAAGGTCATGACGTTCGTATGGATCGAGTTTCTCCCGAAAATCAAGTAAACTTTGGATGATGTATTCGTTCCAAACGAATCGTTCATCAAAGACCCCGATATCATATTGAGCGCGGTCATCTCGGGATAGTCGTACAGCGAGCCGTGTCGACAAGTCCCAGGGTGGATCCGAGGCGTAATAGAAAGAACCAGAAGACAGGATCTTGGTGAGTGGCGCGCATGGATGTTCGAAGACAGCATTTGAGTTGAGGGTCTGTAAATATGCGTCCCTGCTTGGTATCGCGTCCATGTTCTCCGGATTGACGAGCGAGTCTTGAGAAGAGGAGAAATCGTCCCATGAAGACGATGTCAAACAATAAAACCGGACCTCATGAATCTTTGCAACCTTCTCCGGAGGTGACTGGGATGGGCGAGTGTTCCCTACTTCAGTAGACGCAGTAATCACCGCAAGGAATGTGTCTAGATCCATGGTGAGGGTATGCGCCTGCGATACGACGATACATGTACGTACCATTTTCCACAGAAATAAGTCCCAAACATCCTTTTACTGTACGGTGTGTTAGCTTGGCTGTACCGGTAAGATTGGCTTCGTCGCCGGGCAGAAATTCGACCACAACTTGACTCGCGTTGGCTTCTGCTGCACGAAATGTAAGTGCTCTGTGTGGGAGTCCTAGTCTCTGCTCGTGAGAGTCTGTCAAGAGATAGAGGGTCCGTGGGCTTTGTCCAAGGTAGAGATACATCTGGATTCTGCGCCAAAGAACAAGTTGGATCTGGGCGCTAGAACTTAGGTTCAACACGCCAACTTTGCGGAAGAGATCATGTGGTCACACGATTCCTCAGGCAATGTCTGCCTGCCTGCCAGGGCCCCTTTTGCGAATGATGGTGACCAATCCCGACAACGTAACGCCATACAGCGCCCGTAGAAAATTCATGAGGAAGTACAACCGTGCTATCCAACCTTGAGCGCCAGAGCATCAGGATTGTCCTGAAGTTCATTATGAACTGTTTCTACAACCACTCGGCCAAGCACAGGTAAGGACCCTCTGATCCCTACCCCTCTAAGTGATCAGCACCATAGTATATGAAGCAATCCCAACGGAACACAAGCTCATGACTAATGCAAGGACTAAGTGCACGACAGGAGTTTCTCATTCGTCCACAGAGCGATAATGCCCAGAGCTCGAAAATCGCCTGGATGAATGTGTGTTGCCATCCGCCAACACTTCTGATGGACGTCTGGGAAAGCGGCTTTGCAAAAAAGACATTGAATCAACCCCAGGTTGGCGGATATCGTTAGAGGTTTTGGTTTTCGGACTACGTGGAGGTGAAAGGAAAGGGGAGTGCAATGGCGACGACGGCGACGGCAATGGATAAGTGGGGCCCGAAGTTACAGATGGGGGAGTAATTAACCCGATTGACTTGTCAACCGCCAGGATTCTATCCTTGGAAACCACCGAAAACATGGACTTGAACAGTGAGGATTTGGATCGTTGAGAGCCACCAGGCGACGGCGAGGATGAATCTGAAATTTCTTTTGATTAGTGGCCAGGGTCTGCAAACCAGAAAAGTACCAGAGGATGTAGGAAGAGCATTGTCGTTGGCGCTCAAGCTCAAGAACAAGAATAGTGGAATGAGCCAGACACAAATGCTAAAGAAGGTTGCAATGTCTATGAAGCTAGGTGCATTAGAGATCGGGCCACGATGCCTGTAGATGCGTCTGGCATCACGAGCAAGGTGAGAGAAATGCATGAACCACAGAAAGTGATTCGCGATAGCCAAAGCACACGAAGCGATGAAGGAAGTGGATGACAGCGCGATAAGAGGCCAGTGACTTGAGAAGTTCTGCAAATACACAATATGACAGACGATTGAGAATATTGTCTGCAGCAGTGGGAGAGAATCGGTGACGTAGAGTAACACATGCAATGCAACGATGATCTAGAAGACAAGGTGTGAAGAAGGTGCCTCGCAGAGAGGAAACTGTGCAGACATAGATAGCTCTCTGACCAATCAGCTTAGCAGGACGAGAGTGTTCTTCGATTAATTCTGAGATGTAAAGCAATCCGCTAGCTAGAATCTGATCAGACCGGGCAGAAGCCGTGGGACTTGGACCAACCGAGAGAAAGAGTTACGAACACGAAAGCAGCGACGGCAGCAACATAGCTGAAGGAACAGGCATGAGCCACAGATTTCTGAAGCTAAGCAAACACGCACCTGAGGTAGTGGAGTAAAGGCATTGGGAAAGGAGCAGACACTACTTACTACCAGAGTGGCGGGTGAACCAGTGACTTTCTAAAACAGGTAAATTTAACTTTATATTTAGCTACACAACTTGGACCAAAATTCAAGTTTAGCTTCATTTGCTGACAAAACCAGGTTCCTTCGCGCCATCACATCGAGTGAGAGGCGATCTGCTACGCGTAGTGGGAATGGAAGAATCCGTGTGGCTGTACTGTAATTTAAACACTGCTGAACCTTGAACGACCTCTCACTCTCTGCGACGGCTGCAAGAAAACATTGGTAAATAAGCATAGCCACAGGGGCTTGACCAGCGGAAAGTGAAAAAAAAAATGCAGAAAGAGGTTAGGGTTACATATTTTTGTCAGGGGCTAGGTTATACCGGAGGAATTACATCATTTTTGTCACACTGCCATTTCACCTTCCGCATGGAACAAACCATCATTGTGCTTGCTAAACGTCGTCTTTCCTGCCGACCTTTCAGAGATAGTCCAGTACTTCTTTCTTCTGTAAGTGCACTGATAAATCCTTCCAGATCTATTTCTTCAACCTTGTCCCAGTACTCTTCTGAGTCTTCCAGTTCTGGTTCATCTGGATATCCTCCAATCCACCTGCTTCCCATTTTCTGCTGGTTCGGTGATCGTGCCACCTCTCATCAACACCCAGAAACTACCCAAGAAATCTCCACCACTCTGGTGCATGTAATAATATGCTTTTCGCCATTTCCTTGAGGCTAAACTCCTCCATCTGTCTGGTTGTTGCTCTTGAGGCACCAAAGTGCCAACCAGTGTTTTCAGATGCAAGTTCATGTAGTTCCTGCAGGTAGGTCATCTTTACAGCATTGAAGCAAAGTTCTGCAAGCTTATTGTGCATATCCAGATGGCAAAAAAGGGTTAGAAAGATATCTGAGCAGCATGATATGAGATTGAGGTGATGGTGATGATCTCGGTAGTATGGACTAGTCAACAATGTTATAATAAATTGTGATGCTGATATCCCATTGTGATTGAGTGCATTGAGCACATTATTGAGTGAATGCATGTTGTGGTATTGTGAACATGTTGTCCTAGGTTACCTGGTGCCGAAGCTGTTGCATGCGGAAGGTGAAACAGCGGTGTGACAAAAATGATGTAATTCCTCTGGTATAACCTAGCCCCTGACAAAAATATGTAACCCTAACCTCTTTCTGCGTTTTTTTTTTCACTTTCCGCTGGTCAAGCCCCTGTGGCTATGCTTATTTACCAATGTTTTCTTGCAGCCGTCGCAGAGAGTG